>CAUYRH010029676.1:0-12356 GCA_963574655.1 Perodicticus potto
GGAGCTGGAACACATTCTTCTTAGCAAAGTATCTCAAGAATGGAAGAAAAAGTATCCAATGTATACAGCCCTACTATGAAGCTAATTTATAGCTTTCATATGAAGGCTATAACCCAATTATAGCACAAGAAGACGGGGAAAAGGGTAAGGGAGGGAAGAGGAGGGGGAGGGTGGGCGGAGAGAGGGTAAATGGTGGGATCACACTTATGGTGCATCTTAGAAGGGACAGGTAAAACCTAAATGCAGAGTACAAATGTTTTCACACAATAAACGAGAAAATCCCATGAAGGTTATGTCGAACAGTGGGATGAAAATATTTCAGATTGTATATGAAGCCCGCACACTGTACCCCATGATTGCACTAACGTTCACAGCTATGATTTAATAAAAAATTAAAATTAAATTAAAAAAAAGAAAAGTTTAGTCTCGGCCCCTGTAGTACAGTGGTTATAGCACCAGCCACATACACTGAGGGTGGCGTGTTTGAAACCAGCCTGTGCCAGCAGAACAACTATGACAACTGCAACAAAAAATAGCCAGACATGGTGGCGGGTACCTGTAGTCCCAGGTACTTGAGAGGCTGACGCAAGAGAATCACTTAAGCCCAAGAGCTGGAGGTTTCTGTGAGCTGCGACGCCATGGCACTCTACCAAAGGCAACATAGTAAGACTCTGTCTCAAAAAAAAAAGAAAAGTTTATGATGATACTTGGTTTGTTTGGACTTAGTAGACAGACTTATTTAGAAAAACAAACAAACAGGGGAGGCGCCTGTGGCTCAAAGGAGTAGGACGCTAGCCCCATATGCTGGAGGTGGTGGGTTCAAACCCAACCCCGGCCAAAAAAAAGATACTTAGTTTGTATGTATATATAACATTAACCAAAAAGTTGGAATACAAATTCACATAAAGTTTGTCATAGTCAGAGGAAAGGACTGGAAGAAAATGTTCTGCAATTTTTTTTTTTTTTGGAGACATAGTCTCAAGCTGTTACCCTGGAAGAGTGCCATGGCGTCGTAGCTCACAGCAACCTCCAACCCTTGAGCTTATGCAGTTCTCTTGCCTCAGCCTCCCAAGTAGCTGGGACTACAGCTATCTACCACAATGCCAGGCTATTTTTTTGTTGCAGTTGTCATTGTTGTTTAGCAGGCCTCGGCTGGGTTCAAACCCACCAACCTCAGTGTATGTGGCTGGCGCCATAACCACGGTGCTACGGGCACCAAGCCGGAAGTATTCTAAAATATTAACTGATTGATGTGTGGTGGGGTAATGTGAGATTTTATTTTCTGCGTTTTATAATTCCTCTGCTTATTAGATTTTCTTTATTTTTTTTGAGATAGAGCCTCAAGCTGTCACCGTGGGTAGAATGCCATGGCATCACAGCTCACAGCAACCTCCAACTCAAGCGATTCTCCTGCCTCCGCCTCCCAAGTAGCTGGGACCATAGTTACCTGCTACAACACCCAGCTAAGTTTTGGTTGCAGCCATCATTATTGTTTGGCGGGCCCGGGCTGGATTCGAACCTGCCAGCTCAGGTGCATGTGGCTGGCACCTTAGCCTGCTTAATAGATTTTCAATAGTGAGCATAATCAGTATAATATAAAAAATGTTTAAATTTAGGGCGGCGCCTGTGGCTCAGTGAGTAGGGCACTGGCCCCATGTACTGAAGGTGGCAGGTTCAAACCCAGACCCTGCCAAACTGCAACAAAAAAAATAGCCAGGGCTCAGCGCCTATGGCTCAAGTGGCTAAGGCACCAGCCACATACACCTGAGCTGGCAGTTTCGAGTCCAGCCCGGGCCCACCAAACAACAATGACTGCAACCAAAAACTAGCCGGGCGTTGTGGCGGGCACCTATAATCCCAGCTACTTGGGAGGTTGAGACAGGAGAATCTTTGAGTCCAGGAGCTGGAGGTTGCTGTGAGCTGTGATGCCACAGCACTCTACCCAGGGTGACAGCTTGAGGCGCTGTCTCAAAAAAAAAATAATAATAAAATCTGGGCGTTGTGGTGGGCGCCTGTAGTCCTGGCTGCTTGGGAGGCTGTGGCAAGAGGATCGCCTAAGCCCAAGAGCTGGAGGTTGCTATGAGCTGTGGCACCATGGCACTCTACCAAGGGGGATAAAGTGAGATTCTGTCTCAAAAAATAAATAAATAAATAAATAAATAAATAAATATTAAGTTTTTAAATTTACATGGAGATGTTCCTGTTTAAGAAGATTTCTTTGAAATGCCTGCTAGGTAGTATGTCTTCTGAGGATGGTATCACATATTCGGGTGGTTTCAGAAAAAAAACTTTAGAAGCCCTTATTGGGAACAAAGATACATGAATGTTAAACATCCCTTCTAAGCCTGAGCAGCCCCTTATGCCAAATAGTTCCAAGAGCACTTTCCCAGTAGAGAAGATCCACTGTGAGTTGAACAAGTGCTGACAGACTAAATGCTTTCCTCCATGGTAGAAATACAAAAACTTGTCTTCCCTATACATCCTTGCAAGGGAAGATCATTTTGATAAAGATTTAACAACTTGTTTCCAGATGTTGAGTCAGACTTCAAGAGCTATTGTTCCACATGTATTCCCTAGCTACCCCTCTATAGTCTTACTTGCACATATGCGGCATTAAAGCATAGTAAGAATTGGTTAACCATGTTCCAGCTGTTTAGAAGAACTGTGGAAATAGAACTTAAATACTGTTGTCTTTGTCTCAGCTCAGTCACCCAGAGCTTGTGGAAGGCCTTGTGCTCATTAACGTTGACCCTTGTGCTAAAGGCTGGATTGACTGGGCAGCTTCCAAAGTAAGTACCAAACCACCCATCTCAAAACAGCTTGTCTATATTTCATCAAGGAATACATGTACGTACAGTTAAGAGCAAAAAGTCTTCAGTATCTAGCTTGAAGAATGAAGACCCAATCTATGTACAGGGTAGCCATAAAGTTCTCATGCCTTTTAAATAGTTGTGCAGTTTTGGGCAGTGCCTGTGGCTCAGCAAGTAGGGTGCCAGCCCCATATGCCGAAGGCGGCGGGTTCAAACCCAGCCTCGCCGAACTGCAAAACAAAAAAATAGCCAGGCGTTGTGGTGGGCACCTGTAGTCCCAGCTACTTGGGAGGCTGAGGCAAGAGACTCGCCTAAGCCCCGGAGTTGGAGGTTGCTGTGAGCTGTGTGACGCCACGGCACTCTATGGAGGATGATAACGTGAGACTCTGTCTCTACAAAAAAAAATAGTTGTGCAGTTTAAATAGTAAATGGCACACGAACTTTATGGCCATCCTGTATAGAATATTTCTATTTTTAAACAGGTTTACCTTTTTCTCAAATAGGAATTATAGAACACATACTCCTTTGTGTCTAGTTTCATCATTATCCCTGTGAGCATGTTCTGTGTAGCACTAGTTCTCTTTAATTGGTGTTTAGTAGTCTATTATGTAAATACACAGAATGAGTTGTTTCCGTTATTTGGATCTTAAGAATAAAGCTGCTATACACATTCTTTTCAGTAGACTTAAACATTTATTTCTCTTGAGTTTATACCTAGAACTGAAATACCTGAGTCATATGGTTGTTGTATGTTTAGCTTTAGTAGATACTATCAACAATTTCCCAAACTATTTGGCCAGTTTATACACCAGCAATGCATGATTTCATAGTTGGTCCTTTTTGTTTTGTGATAGATGAGCAGTTTTATTTGTAATATTTGTTTCTATATGGTACCTATCACCAAAATAGCTTTGGTTATTAAAATAATAATTTTTAATTATACCATTTTGAAGAATTTAAGCTATGCTTATAGGTAAATAATGCTAGGTTTTAGTTTGCATTTCCTGAGGGGTAATGGTGTCAAGCACCTCTATTTGAATATCTTCTTGTAAAGTGCCTGTTAATGTCTTTTACCCTCATATTCCTTCCCTTTCAAAAATACTCTAGGCCTGGTGCAATGGCTCACACCTGTAATCCTAGCACTCTGGGAGGCCAAGGCAGGTGGATTGCCTGAGCTCACAGATTCAAGACCAGCCTGAGCAAGAGCTAGACCCAATCTCTAAAAATAGCTGGGCATCGGCTTAGTGCCTCAACGGGCCAAGGCGCCAGCCACATACATCTGAGCTGGCGGGTTCGAATCCAGCTCAGGCCCGCCAAACAACAATGACGACTGAAACCAAAAAATGGCCGGGCGTTGTGGTGGGCACCTGTGGTCCCAGCTACTTGGGAGGCAGAGGCAGAGACTTGCTTGAGCCCAGGAATTGGAGGTTGCTGTGAGCTGTGATGCCACAGCACTCTATCCAGGGTGACAGCTTGAGGCTCTTTCTCAAAAAAAAATAGTTCGGCATTATGACGGGTGCCTGTAATCTCAGCTACTTGAGAGGCTGAGACAAGAGGATCACTTGATCCAGGAATTTGAGGTTGCTGTGAGCTATGATGCTATGGCACTCTACAGGGGGCAACAAAGTGAGACTCTGTCTCAAAAAAAATAAAAATAAAAGTACTCTGCATGAGAGTCCTTTACTGGCTTACAGATATCTTTTATTTTACAGGTTGCATTTTCACTCTCTTAATGAAATGAATGAATTAATCACTCTTTTTAATGAACCCAAACAACTTATCTGTGCTACTGTTCCCAAAGACATGTGGATTATGCTAACTGGAAAATGAAGGAATTTAATCTCTAAAATCTATAAAGGCAGATAGGAAACTAAAGGGGATGCTGAAGAGTTTACAAATATAAACAATCCCCATACACAACCAAAGTAAAAAGAGGAAATAAGAAAAAAGGCATTATGTTATATCCCATTTAGGTCGAGCGAGGCGGCTCATGACTGTAATCCTAGCACTCTGGGAGGCCAAGGTAGGTGGGCTGTTGGAGCTCATGAGTTCAAGACCAACCTAAACAAGGGTGAGACCCCATCTCTACATAGGCATCATGATGTGTGCTTATAGTCCCAGGTACTCGGGAGGCTGAGCCAGGGAGATTGCTTGAGCCTAGGATTTTGAGCTTGCTGTGAGCTATGGTAATGCCTCTAGCCTGGGGAAACAAGAGTGAGACTCTGTCTAAAATATATACATATAGGCTCGGCGCCTGTGGCTCAACGGGCTAAGGCGCCCGCCACGG
The DNA here is from genome assembly GCA_963574655.1 of Perodicticus potto. Taxonomy (NCBI): domain Eukaryota; kingdom Metazoa; phylum Chordata; class Mammalia; order Primates; family Lorisidae; genus Perodicticus; species Perodicticus potto. Next base: position 5,098 of record CAUYRH010029676.1, read on the forward strand.
ACACCTGAGCGGGCGGGTCCGAATCCAGCCCGGACCCGCCAAACCACAATGATGGCTGCAACCAAAACAAAAATGGCCGGGCGTTGCAGTGGGCGCCTGTAGTTCCAGCTACTTGGGAGGTGGAGGCAAGAGACTCGCTTGGGCCCAGGAATTGTGAGCTGTGATGCCACGGCACTCTATCCAGGGTGACAGCTTGAGGCTCTGTCTCAAAAAAAAAATAAAAATAAAAATAAAATATATATATAATATATATATTAAATATATATTATATATTTGTGTATAAATGTATATATTTTAGACTTATATTTATATATAAGTATATATAATGTGTATAACATATATTATATAATATATATTTACATATTGTATAATACATTTTAAATATATTTATGTAATGTATAAATATATATTAAATATATATTAAATATTATATATTTAATATATAAATATATAAAATATTAAAATATGTAATATATTTAAATATATTTATATAATACATGTATATAAAATACGTATAACATGTATTTATATATTTTAGACTTATATTCATATATAAGTATATATATATTTTAGACTCGGTCTAAAATTGTATATATATATATACACAACTTCCCATTATACACACATACACACACACACGTATTATATCCCATTTACATTGGGGTCATCTATTCTAAATATGATTCACTGTTTTTAGGTTGGAAAGAAAGTAGTTTGGAACATTATCTTGCTGAGGTACAAATGTCATTTCTATGTGGTTTTTTTTTTTTTTTTGCAGTCTTTTTTTTTGGCTGGGGCCGGGTTTGAACCCACGACCTCTGGTATGTGGGGCTGGAACCCTACTCTTTGAGCCACAGGCGCCACCCTTCTATGTGGTTTTAATTTGAAACTGGGATTTTAGGTTAAGGTTAGAGAGAAAAATAACTTAAGACTTTATTGCCTGATGTATTATGCCTCATTTGTGAACAAATATCTACTTCAAAATACTTTTAAGTTGCCATGTTTGTTCTAATGTATTACTGGAGGACATAGTCTCCAAAAACTACCACTTAACTGGTCACATATATTAAGAATCTTTATCGATTCTAAAACCATAAGAGCCAATAATTTGACATCTAATAACTTAATTTGAAGGATAGGTAGTGATACTTAACAAAGATTTAAATAGAAGGATAATTTTTTTTTTTTTTTTTGAGACTCACTTTGTTGCCCTCAGTAGAGTGCCATGGCATCATACTTGACAGCAACCTCAAACTCTTGGGCTCAAGTGATTCTCTTGGCTTAGGCAGGTCTCAAACCTGTGCACCCAGGTAATCTACCACCTCAGCCTCCCAGAGGGCTAGGATAACAGGCATGAGCCACCGCGCCCGGCCCAAAACTGCATAACATATTTAAGAACAGTGCCTGGCACATGGTAAGCACTATACAGGTATGTTAGATTTTTTTGTTTGTTTGTTTTTTAGAGACAGAGTCTCACTTTGTCACCCTAGGCAGAGTGCAATGGCCATCACAGCTCACAGCAACCTCCAGCTCTTGGGCTTAGGCGATTCTCTTGCCTCAATCGCCCGAGTAGCTGGAACTACAGGCACCCGCCACGACGCCCGGCTATTTTTTGTCGGGTTTGAACCCGCCACCCTTGGTATGGGGCTGGCACCCTACTCACTGAGCCACAGGCGCCATCCAGGTATGTTAGATTTTTTTTTTTTTAAATTATCCTAGGCCAGGCATGGTGGCTCATGCCTGTAATCCTAGCACTCTGGGAAGCCAATGCGAGTAGATTGCCTGAGCTCATGAGTTCGAGAGCAGTCTGAGCCAGAGTAAGACCTTATCTCTAAAAATAGCCAGGTATTGTGGCAGGCACCTGTAGTCTCAGCTACTCGGGAGGCTGATGCAAGAGAATTGCTTGATCATAAGAGTTTAAGGTTGCTGTGAGCTGTTACGCTACAGCACTCTACTGGGGGTGGCGAAGTGAGTTATTTCAAAAAAGAAATAAACAAACTTTTCATTCTCAGAACTACCTAATAAATTGGTACCATTATTATCCCATGGAAAAATTAAGTCATTTGCTTAAGGTCATGTAACTAGGAAGTTTCAGAACCAGGATTTTCATTAAAGCATGTTATGAGGCAAAAAGATGGAAACGGCCTAAGTGCCAATAACGCATTAAAAATTATGTGGAAATGGGCGGTGCCTGTGGCTCAGTGAGTAGGGCACCAGCCCCATATGCCAGAGGTGGCGGGTTCAAACCCAGCCCCGGCCAAAAACTGCAAAAAAAAAAAAAAAGTTAAAAAAAGATTATGTGGAAATCAAAAAAAGTATGTTATTTGGTTATTTAAGGAATGAGAAAATTTTTGTGTTAAGTGAAAAACAGACATCAAGCTATACATGTGTATGATCTCAATTTTGTTAAATACATATGCATACGGAAAGAAGGAAAATGATGTCTTGTTAGTAATTACATCTTTGGCTGGTAATATTTATTTTTTGAGATAGATTCTCACTCTGTTGCCCCAGGCTAGAGTGCTATGGTGTCCTCATAGCTCACAGCAACCTCATATTCCTGGGCTGAAGCATTCCTCTTGCCTCAGCTTCTCAAGGAAGCTGGGACTGCATACACCCATGACAATGCCTACCTGGTTTTTCTATTTTTAGTAGAGATGGTTTCTTACTCTTGCTCAGGCTGGTCTTGAATTCATGAGCTCAAGCAACCCACCACAGCCTCCCAGTGTGCTAAGATTACAGATGTGAGCCACCTCGCCTAGCCTTTGGCTAATTGAATTACAAATGTTTTTCATATTCTATTTTTTCACAATTTGCTATGATAAGCATAAATTAATTTTATAATTAATTTAAACTATTAAAATATTCTACCTACCATTAGGCCAGATTCTACATAATTTATTCATCTTTTTTTTTTTCTGAGACAAGAGTCTCAAAGCTGTTGCCCTGGCATCACAGCTCATAGCAACCTACAACTCTTGGGCTTAAGTGATTCTCTTTTCTCAGCCTCCCAAGTAGCTGGGACTACAGGCGACCGCCACAACGCCAGGCTATATTTTGGTTGCAGCCGTCATTGCTGTTTGGCAGGCTGAGGCTGGATTCAAACTCGCCATCTCCGGTGTATGTGGCTGGCGCCCCAGCTGCTTGAGCTACAGACGCAATTTATTCATCTTTTCTAACATTACCTTTAAGCTTTGGAGAAATGATATATTCCCTAGCTTTGGGTGAAACATAGTAACAGTGCTATTGTCAGATGCTATATATAGGTAATCTTCTTACAGCCTGAATTATTTAAAATTTGTTCTGGCCATGCTTGGGGGCTCACACCAGTACTCCTAGCACTCTGTGAGGCCAAGGCAGGAGGATCCCTTGAGCTTAGGAATCGAAAACCAGCCTGAGCAAATCAAGACCCTTTCTTTCCTAAAACTAGAAAAATTAGCTAGAAATGGTGAATTGTGCCTATAGTCCCAGCTGCTAGGGAAGTTGAGGCAGGAGAATCACTTGAGCCAAGAGTTTGAGGTTTGAGCTAGGCTAAGGCCCATGGCACTCCAGACCAAGAAACAGAATGAAATTATGTCTTAAAAAAAAAAAACAAACATTTTTTTTTTTGTCCTAATTCTTTTTTTTTCGGCCGGGGCTGGGTTTGAACCCGCTACCTCCAGCATATGGGACTGGCACCCTACTCCTTTGAGCCACAGGTGCCGCCCCTTTTGTTCTAATTCTTATCTGGTATGTGGATACATTAACACCTCAAAACTCTCCATCACATGTATCACCTTAATAAAATTCTTAACAAAATTTCAGATTCATGAGCATTTATGAAGATTAAGCATGAAATGAGATTGGGTATTAATTCTAATTATCTGTAACTTATTAAGACAATTTTAATTTAATTTCTAACCTAATAACTCATGTGAAGATTTCAAGACTTCTTTCCTCTTAATCTGTCTCGGAGTATATGGTACTGTTCCATCCATATCCATATTTATTTCTCTCACCTCCTCTTCCCCATTCTCACCCCAGCTCAGTACCTCACCTCTTATCCAAGTCAGCAGTGGAAATTCATTATAAAACCAGGGAAGAAGGCTTACAGGGAATCAACAACATAATTTGAGTTGGAAATTTTTCTGAAAATAGATTTCACAGTCTGTACATTTACGCAGATTGCTGCATTTATTAGACCGAGATGCAACATTTTGAATTGGGGAGAATTAGGAGGAAAATGTTCAAAACGCAAGAACATTCTGTAAACAGAGCTATTTCCTCCCACTCCCTGAAATGAAGGTAGCAAAAACTGGAAGAACGAAAAAAATTGTTTTTGTCTCTTGGCACCTTAGTAGTGATTATAAGTCAGCCCTTATTAGCCATAAGTCCAATGTAAATGCAGAATTACAGACAGGAAATAAGTAGCAAACAGCCATGAGTTTTAAGTTTTGAGTTTTCAAAGGAATGGCCAGAATTTCTTCCAGGCACTATTTCAGGCTCTGTTGTTATCCTGGAAGGGAGACTTTCAGGGTTTTTTTGTTTGTTTGTTTGGGGGAGTTTTTTTGAGACAGAGTCTCACTTTGTTGCCCTCAGTAGACTGCCTTGGTGTGATACCAGCAACCTCAAACTCTTGGGTTTAAGCAATTCTCTTGTCTCAGCCTCCTGAGTAGCTGGGATTACAAATGCCCACCACAACTCCCAGCTATTTTTAGAGATGAGGTCTCGCTTTTGCTCAGGCTGATCTCAAACCCGTGAGCTCAGGCAATCCACCTGCCTCAGCCTCCCAGAGTGCTAGGATTGCAGGTGTGAGACTTTTAGGTTTTTTCTGATGTACTTCTTTTTCTCAAGTTTCTTTGAAAGTACCATCTCATGAAAATGTATGACACTGAATGTGGAGGGTTTTTTGTTTGTTTTTTTGAGGGATAATATATGTAAAATAAAGGGGAAAGCTTGGTAAATTTTTATGTATGATTACTACTTGACACAGTTTTTATCTTTTTAGATCTCAGGCTTGACAACAAATGTTGTGGACATTATTTTGGCTCATCACTTTGGGCAGGTAAGCACCTATTCCAGCTAGGAGTGCTGTGTTTCTTGGCTTGCATGTGAATTCTTATTTTACCTCAGGAAAGAAAGGGTGTCTTAGAATTTACCTGAACCTAGCAGACAACAATTCCAGTGCAGGCTGAGGTACATATGGCCCTGCAAAGGCAATCTTACGGGAGAAGCATTAACTCTGTGCCACATGGCTTTTGACATTTGGAGAGATGAGAGAAGATAGCGTCTCCCTCAACCTGTTCCTGTAATGCAGCATGCCATCTGTTAGTGTTTGACAATATCACGTGCCTCACCAAACATGTTTAGAGCTGTGAGGTGGTCAGGGAAAGGCTTCACAGGAATAGAAATTTCAGGGGGAAAAAGAAACCATGAAATATTAGTGTTGAAAGAACCTTAGAGGTTATGTTTTATTTTCTTTTGAGACAGTCTCACTTTGTTGTCCTCAGTAGAGTGTCGTGGAATCATAGCTCACAGCAACCTCAAACTTTTGCCCTTGAGCAATCCTCTTGCTTCAGCCTCCTGAGTAGCTGGGACTACAGGAGCCCACCACAATGCCTAGCTAGTTTTTTCTGTTTTTAAAAGAGACCGGGTCGGTGGCACCCTTAGCTCAGTGGGTAGGGCACTGGCCACGTACACCGAGGCTGGTGGGTTCAAATCCGGCCTGGGCCAGCTAAAACAACAATGACAACTGCAACAACAACAAAAATAGCCGGGCGTTTTGGGCAGGTGCTTATAGTCCCAGCTACTTGGGAGACTGAGGCATGAGAATTGCCTAAGTCCAAGAGTTGAGGTTGCTATGAACTGTGACACCATAGCACTCTACCAAGGGTGACAGCTTGAGACACCGTCTCAAAAAAAACAAACAAACAGAGGGCAGCACCTGTGGCTCAGTGAGCCGGCCCCATACACCGAAGGTGGCGGGTTCAAACCCGGCCCCGGCCGAACTGCAACAAAAAAATAGCCTGGCGTTGTGGCGGGCACCTGTAGTCCCAGCTACTCGGGAGGCTGAAGCAAGAGAATTGCCTAAGCCCAGGAACTGGAGGTTGCTGTGAGCTTTGTGATGCCATGGCACTCTACCGAGGACGATAAAGTGAGACACTGTCTCTACAAAAAAAAAAAAAGGTAGCTTTGATTCTAACCAAGGGCAAGAGAGATAGTATAACTTACCACCACTATCTAGATAGTAAGTGGTGGAGCTGACATTTGAATCCCAGTCAGGCCAAAGCCAAAACCTATAATTTTTTATTTTTTATTAAAGTTACAAATTCATATACATGAGGTTTGTCTGGAACATATCCAGCCATGTAATGTGAGAAATAGAGACTTACATGGCTGGATACTTTCCAGACAGCCCTTGCACTTAAAGTAGAGAATTTCTATAGTGCTTATTATCAAAAATCTACCACCACCCCATTTTCTGGTTCTTAGAAGTAACCATTCTAATCCTAACTGATGCTTTTGGGTTTTGCCTACATATTGCTCTTTCAAATTGAGGTAGGTATAATTTACATAGAATATAGTGCACATAGGCTGGGCGCGGTGGCTCACACCTGTAATCCCAGCACTTTGGAAGACTGAGTCGGGTAAATTACCTGAGCTCATAGGTTTGAAATCAACCTGACCCAGAGTGAGACTCCTTCTCTAAAAATAACTGGGCATTGTGGCAGATGCATGTAGTTTTGGGTTTTTTTGTTTTTTTTTTGTTTTTTTGTAGAGACAGAGTCTCACTTTATCGCCCTTGGTAGAGTGCTGTGGCATCACACTGCTCACAGCAACCTGCAGCTCTTCGGCTCAGGCGATTCTCCTGCCTTAGCTTCCTGAGTAGCTGGGACTACAGGCGCCCCCCACAACGCCCGGCTATTTTGTTGTTGTTGTTGCAGTTTGGCCGGGCCTGGATTTGAACCCACCACCCTCAGTATTTGGGGCCAGCGCCCTACTCACTGAACCACAGGTGCCCCCCAGATGCCTATAGTTTCAGCTACTTGGGAGGCTACTACAAGAGAATAGCTTAGGCTCGGCGCCTGTGGCTCAACAGGCTAAGGCGCCAGCCATGTATACCTGAGCTGGCGGGTTCAAATCCAGCCCGGGCCGCCAAACAACAATGACGGCTGCAACCAAAAAATGGCCAGGCATTGAGAGGGGCGCCTGTAGTCCCAGCCACTTGGGAGACGGAGGCAGGAGACTCGCTTGAGCCCAGGAATTGGAGGTTGCTGTGA
>CAUYRH010029678.1:0-21243 GCA_963574655.1 Perodicticus potto
CCCTTTCCCCATATTCTTGTGCTGTAATTGGGTTATAGCCTTCATATGAAAGCTATAAATTAGTTTCATAGTAGGGCTGAGTACATTGGATACTTTTTCTTCCATTATTGGGATACTTTGCTAAGAAGAATATTTTCTAGCTCCATCCATGTAAACATGAAAGAGGTAAAGTCTCCATCTTTCTTTAAGGCTAAATAATATTTCTTGGTGTAAATATACCTCAATTTATTAATCCATTTGTGGGTCATTAGGCACTTGGGCTTTTTCCATGACTTAGCAATTATGAATTGGGCTGCAATAAACATCCTGATACAGATATCTTTGTTATAATGTGATTTTTGGTCTTCTGGATATACATCTAGTAGAGGACTTAAAGGATTGAATGGCAGTTCTATTTTTAGATTTCTAAGTGTTCTCCAGATATCTTTCCAAAAGGACCGTATTAGTTTGCATTCCCACCAGCAAAGTAGTAGTGTTCCCTTTTCTCCACATCCACGCCAACATCTATGGTTTTGGGATTTTGTGACGTGGGCTAATCTTATTGGAGTTAGATGATATCTTAAAGTAGTTTTGATTTGCATTTCTCTGATGATTATGGATGATGAGCATTTTTTCATGTGTCTGTTGGCTGTGCACCTGTCTTCTTTAGAGAAGTTTCTCTTCAGGTCCCTTGCCCACCCTGAGTTGGCATCACTTGTTCTTTTCTTGCTAAGATATTTGAGTTCTCTGTGTATTCTTAAGCTTCTTGTGCATATTTTTTAATGCCTTGCTTTGACATTCATACATGCATGAAAAGAGTTATTGGGCTTAGTTTGGAGAATATTAATTTATTTTTAGAACAAATGTACATGTATAAAACATGCATATGTATAAAGTGGAAATAATATAAATACATACAAATAAACATTATTTAACCAATTTGTTTTGAATGTCAGAAATAGCATTATTTTGAAAAACTTGGGATACAGAGCATAATATGTTGAATATTATCAATATAGTTATGCACCCATTTACCTGGAACCCCTCTTTCACCTCATGCAGATAACCGCTATCCTAATTTAATGTTATTATCACTATGCATTTTAAATACTTACACTTTCATACATATGTTCTTAGACAACACATTTTAAAATGTTACATAAATGCATTGTTAGGCGTGCTTATCTGTATCTTGATTTTTTTCTAAATGTCATTTCTAAGACTCATCCATGCTGGAATGTGTAGTTCTTTTTCATTACTGCAGAGTATTCTGAAATATAAACATACCACATTTGCTTATCAATGAATTTATTGATCGACGTTTGAGTGGTCTATAGTATTTTGTCATTACAAATATTGCTGTTTGGAACATCTTCTACACATCTTCCTGTACACGTGTATGAGAATTTCTCTATATCAGTTCTGTTTAACAGAACATTTCACGTGATAGGGCTGTTCATTGTGCTGTCCCGTCACAGATTGGCTATTGAGCCCTTGAAATGTGGTTCATGCAACTGAAGAACTGAATTTTAATTAAATTTAAATTTAATAGTTACTAATGGTCAGCGATTACCATATTGGACCGTGCAAAACTGGACCATGTGCAAACTGCCCTCCAAAGAGATTTGGGGGTGAGTATAACGTGCAGTACCACTGCAGATGTGCGGGAGTTCCAGCAGTTTTGACAACACTTTGTGTTACCCTACTTTTTAATTCTATCATTTTCCCCTGATTTTGTCACTGTAGCCATTGTGGTTTCAATTTACACACACCTGATACCTAGTGAGACTGAGAAAATGGCTTATAGGGATCAATTTGGGGTTTTCTTTCTTGTGAAATTGCTCTAAGTGTGTATACATCTCCGGATCATTTTTTTCTGCTGGATGCCCTGTGCTTTTCTTTTTTTCAGGAGATATAGATATCTTTTTAATTTTTTCTGCTTACCAACTTTCATGACTACATATTGCCATTATCCCACCTGTGGACATTTTACCTATTTTATTTCATAGAATTTAACTATGATTTAAAATTTTTCAGTTTATTTTTAAATATTCTGAAGCCAAAAATTCTGAATTCTTTTTCATAGATTTATTTTACTTTTCCAATTTAGGTCTTTCACCAATGTGGCATTGATGTATACGGAGTAAGTATGAACATTTATGTTTTTGTTTTGTCATAACCCATTTTCTCAGCCCGACTTCTCCATCTCGTATCATGCATCCAAAGTTCATGGGATGGCTCCTGAGGTCTTGATTCTGTTATATTTATTGCTCTGTCTCCTAGTTTGTTGAAACGACTGTAATGACTCTTAATTCCTAAAGCTGTATATGTTCTTCATATATGTTAGAATAAGTCTTGCCTGTCCCCAAATATAATTCTTCAAAATTTTCTTGGCTATTCTTGGCCATTTTTTTTCTGTAATAGTTTTGAATCACTTTAGAAGTTGTGGGTTTTTTTCCCTTATTAGAACTCCTGGGCAGAATTGGTATTTTTGTGACATTTAGTCTTTCTATCCATTTCCTCATTTAATTGGATCACCTTTAATGTTAAATCCCAGTGTTTCTTATCCTTCATCACTATCCTAGTCCAAACCACTGCCAGATTGTCTGCATTTTGGTGGTGTGAATGTACCTCCTGCTTCTATGCTCACCGACCCCCCCCCCCCGTCCCCACTTCCACCTCTGTCTATTCTCCATAGAGTGACCCTATCAGCTGTAAGATTTGGACAAAGCTATGCCCAAAACTCTATTGAAACCCATGACATAAGGAAAAAAACTCCAACCCTTAACCTATAGGGAACTGACCTGGTCACCAGGCACTCCTCTCTCTTCTACACGTTTCAGCTTTCTTATTCCACTCCAGACACCAATAGGTGTGCTCAGACCTGAACACACAGGCCCCTCAGCTTGCCATCCTTCTCCTCCAGGGATGCAGAGCCTGCTCTCACTCTATGCAAGTATTTTCTCCAATGCCCCTACCCTCTTTCAGTAGGGTAGACTTCCTGACCACCCTACGGAATCCTCAGCTCTGTTTACAACACTGCCCCAACCCAGCTCAATTTTTCCTACTAGCTCTTACCACTACCTGACATAGCATATATTTACGGGTTAGTTACTCACACCTCCATTAGGATGTGTACTACACGATATGACAATAAGGAAATGCTTATGCTCATTAAGTACTTCATTCACTGTGTTACCTGAACAGTGGCTCTGTCGCAGTGAAGTTGGCACACCATATAGGCTCTTCACACAGTGGTAGAACAATGCCTGGTGTATGGTAGGTCCTCAAAAAATATTTGTTGAATATAGATCTTTTCTCCATAGGGCCATATATCTCTTTCAATAGACTTATTCCTAGATACCTTATTTTGCTTTAGAAAATTATATTTTCTATTTTTCCCTTTCTTCCTTATTTATGGCTGTCCTTTTGTGACAGGGAAAGAAAAGTATTCAAAAGTAAAGTCAATATAATTTCTACCATTACCAAGAGTCACACTCTTATTCCAGACTGTTTCTCTAAGCCACCTAACACTATAAATGAATAGGAGAGCATGTTTTAAATGCAATATATTGGTGATGACACTGATATATTGTGCCATCCATCATTTAGAATAAAGAAGAATTTCAGAATTTGTCACACAAACAATCTCTGTGAATAATGATTTAATCCTAGTACAAAGACAAAATGTTTGTTGGAGGAATCTCAGTCTCCTGGCACCTAGAAGGAATACCAGAAACTTCAACTCAGATTATTCTTTTCCAAACTCCAATGGTTCTAATCTTTGCCAATTTATGTCACCACCATTCAAAGCCACAATAGCCCAAGGCACTCCTACCACTCTACCTGCAGGACTATTAAGAAAGGCCAATCACTTTGCAAAGAGGTGACAAGTCCTTTTTTTACGGAAGAGATTGAATCCTAGCATGGAACACAGTGCAATAATGAAAGGTCAGAAAGAACCCAAGGAACCAACTTCATTGCAACAGCCACTGCAGAGGGGCGTGTCTGGGTACCACAGTGAACAAAGCATGTACATAGCATAGTATTCACTTATTACTTTCAAACTTCCTTTCAACACGCGTCTCTCAGGGATTAATTTACTATTGTCCCACACTTTACATTCGAAATAAACAAACAAAAGATCTTAACCTAAAAACAGTTGTTCTCATCCGTGCTTAAGCTAACTGTGATATGTCAACAGGACTGGGACCACGCAGGTGTCTGTGGGATGTGCTGACCTTCAGAAGTTCTAACTAGTCAGCAGTGTGGAGCTCTGATAGGTGTGGTGATGTTTAGTGAACTGAAGCTCATCTTTTATTCAATACATGCAACCTCAGCTTTGTTCAGCTGAGTCACTCACTTCTGCTACTCCAACACTCAAGAGTATTGACTGCTGTTTTAGAGCTTTGCTATACCATTTATTTTGTAAAGGAAATTACAGGTTGTCTCAACTTAGGCTACAAATAAGTTACTGGGAGGTTAAAAGGAATTCTGCAATAGTGCAGTGTAATTGAACAAAACCATTCCTTTACCAGAATGTAAGGCAAAGTGAAAAAGTAACATGGCAGTCTTAAAAGGGGAGATAAATGATAAAGTTTACTGTACATTCATTACCAAGAATTATGGTTAAATGTTCTTGTTCTTTTTTCCCCAGAAAACAGTAAATAAAGGAAAAGTAGTAAGGACCTTTTCCATAAAGACCTGCCTTTAAAGGAGCCAAACCCTCAAATTATCAGGGAAATTCTTTATTTCTCCTTCATGATAAAGGATATTGTGCAAAATATAATATTCTAGGGTTAAGGGTTTTCCTTCAGCACTCTGAATATGTCATTCCACTGTCTCCTGGCCTATGATATTTCCACTAAGAAGTCTGCTGCCAGATGTATTAGAGCTTCTATTTTTTTTTCTTCCCGTAGGATGTTTTCTTTATCTATGAACTTTGGGAGCTTTATTAGTAAATGTCCTAGGTAGTCTTGTTTGGGTTAAATCTGCTTTGTGTTTTATAACCTTCTTGTACCTAAACATTGATATTTTTCTCTAGTCTCTAGGTTTGGAAAGTTCTCTGTTACCATTTCTTTGAATAAACTTTCTACCCCAATCTCTCTTTTGGTCTCCTTAAAGGCCAATAACTCTTAGATTTACTCTTTTGAGGCTGTTTTCAAGATCTTGTGTGTTTCATTCTGTACTTCTTTCTTATTTATTCTGTTTTCCTTTTTTCTTTTCTGACTGTGTATTTTCAAATACCCTGTCTTCAAGCTCACTAATTATTTCTTCTGCTTGGTGAATTCTGCTGTTGGGATTGCTGCTGAAAGCTTCTGAATTCCTTCTTTGTGCTGTCTTAAAGTACATTTAGCAATTTTGATACTTTGGAAGGTTACATAGTACATCACTCTAGGATAAGGTCACAGGTATCTTATTTAGTTTATTTGGTGAGGTTTTGTCTTCCTAGAAGTTCTTAATGCTTGTGTGTGTTTGCTGATACCTGAATATTATAGAGTTAGGTATTTATTTTAATCTTTACAGTGGAGATATTTGAACCTGTCCTTTTTGAGAAGGCTTTCCAGATCCTCAAAGGGAATTGAGTGGTATGGTCTAAGTCTTTGGTCATTGTAGCTGTCTCAGCACTGGGGGAAACCTGAGCTTGGTAATATAGTGACTCCTGGTGATACGACCTTGGTGAGTTTGGGGAAGATACAAGAGAATTTCTTTGGATTACCAGGCAAAGTCTCCGATCTCTTTCCTCACTCTCTGTGCTGGGCTGCTGGAGTTGGGGGAGGAACAACATGGGTACTCCTCTGTGGCCATCAGTGCCAGTTCATCCCTGCAGCCAGCCTGACTCTCCTGAGCCTGGTTAGTGTCTCTGGGTACCTCTGATGTTCATTCAAAGCCCAAGGGCTCTTTAGTCAGCAGGTGGTGAATCCTGCCCTAGTTGGTTCATTCTTTCAAGGTAGCATGTTTTCTTCTGGCCCAGGATGGGTCAAGAAGTGCCTTCTACAAACTAATCCTGGAATCAGGGGCCTCAAGAGTCTGCTTCATACTGTATTTACTATCGCTGAGCTGGCATCCAAGTTACAAAACAAAGCCCTCTGATCTCTTCCTTTTCCTTTCACTCTAAGTGGAAGAAAATTCTGCCATAGCCGCACTGCCTGTAGCTGAGGGAGGGGTGACACAGTCAGTGTCTTGGTCCCAGGTACTGCTATCTCACTGGGTCATGTGCACCCCAGGTCCACTGGCCCTGACCCAGCACAGCCATAGGAATTTCCCAACAATTGCAGCCCTTGTGGTCTTTCGGATTTAGTTTTAGGCCCCAGGCTGCTCTTTGTCTGCTAGTGGTGAGGCTATATGGATCTTGGGAAATCCTCTGCCCCAGCTGGTCAAAATGCTCCCTCCCTGCACCTCCAAATTAAATTCACTCTTCTTAGTAAACCAGGGCATTTTGCCAGTTATCACTCATGTGAGAAACAGGGCATTTACCACCATCTTTTCAAGGAACAAAGTTCTTAAGAAACAATTGATTACTGCTTGCCAGGGCCTTAAGATAAAACAGTAGTTCTCCTGGGGATCTACTATTTATAGAATAAACCTTGAATTAAAAAAAAATTCGATCTGAACACATTCATTGCTTTAATGGTCCTTGAAAGATCATAGTCTTATTTTTTCCTGTGTTTCTCCTCAACATGATAAGAGAAACCAGGAGCCTGCAAGGCACATCAATATGCTCAGAGCTCTAAAAAGCTTTAAAAAAGGATCTGGAATAAAATTCTAGCTTTGCTTCTTCTTCCAGAAGGATATAAATTACCTAAATGATGAATATATTTGTATGTGAGTGTACACGCTTACACACACAATGTCTTACTGTCCCCCAAAACTATATTTTTTGGGGATGATTCAACATAAAGTTTCAAACCTATACAAGGAAAAAAACACATTAAAAATACTTCAAATTAACAGACACCCTCTTGAAAACTAAGTTGCTATTTGCCACTGAAATATGGCTGATAAAAATACACCTACACACTCTGCTGAAATTTTAAATTAAATATGAAAAGGCTGCAAAAAAAGTCATTTATGATAAATTCAGGGAACACAGAGAGATACATGAATTTACACATTCAGTAAATATTACACATACCAAAGTATTAGACATTTATGAATTATCTTCCAGCCCAGTCCTATTAGGTTGTTCCATAACAATGATAAAGGGACAGTTAAAAAGCATTTGCCATTTCTATAGCTCATGGGAGTCATCTCCCATCCATTTCCCCCCTATTCCTTTAAGAAAAATGCCTCTATGTAAAAATTAATTTGAAAATATTTGTATTTCTTTTTCACCGTAGTGTAAAACTTAAGAATAGGGCAATATTGGGTTAACTTCTTTTATTGGTTTTCAGCCTGTTTACTTTTATATTGCACCTGAGATTCTTGTGCATCAAGGAAATTTAACATGTGATATTATAATATCTGTTAACACTGGGAATCTTTACATTTTTACATCAAAATGTGAAGGACAAATTTCTGAATACATCCCCAACCCTTACATTCTGCCTTCCTTATGGACATCAGTCAGAGCCCTGGCAGGCAACAAATGGCACACTCAAGTTGGCTAATTACAAAGTTTAACAAAGGGATGTGAGGGAATATATAAAGAGGGAAACCAAGAAGAAATAGACGAGGTATCTATTAAAGACAGAACAGCCGGAGTCGTCACTGACTCTAAATCGGGACATACACAAAGAAGAAGGAAAAAGTTATCAGAACCTAGAGAAGGTGGTGAAACAGAGAAAGCCCCCATCAGGAGACGCAGCCACCAGGAAGGTGACATAGCTGATCATGGTAGGAGCTAACAGGAAGAGAGCCAGCAGAATACATATCCAAGCCTTGCCTCCTCCTGATAAGCTGCCTGTGTTCCCACTGCAGGATAGTTGAAACCAGACAAGAGCCAGAGGGCAGAGAAGCTATGCACACAGTCCTTATAGGTCAGCCCTCCAGGATACAGAGGAGGGTAGAAGAGAAATTGAGGATCTAGAGGGGCAGAATGAAGGATCCATCACACCCCCACTTAGGCATGTAATTCAGGGGAAGTCAACTTTCAATTTGGAAATGGCATAGTGGGAGCTTGTCATCAGCAGAACTAGAAAGCCATTTGTGTGCTGAGCCATCTGTAGAAAAGAGGAACACATTAAGCAAGCCACGCAGACTCACACGTGTTATAAGGTAAGAGAAATATTTATTTCATTTTGCACAAGAACGAGCTTATACTGAACAAATTCAAACAAATAATATTAAGTGCAGTAAAACAAGGAAATAGGGCTGACTTTTCCTGTTAGAAAATATTGCGTAACCATGCCTGTGCATTATTTTTATCGTTACAATAACTTGTTTCAGGTTTCTTGTCAGAGTGTGTACTGTACATACAGGTTATAGCTTCTTTGCTTTACGTCTGAAAATATAATTCATTCACTGCCGTACATTTCATTTTTTTGCAGTGAGGAACTTAGCTGATTTGTGAAGATTCTGATCTAAAGAAACATTTTCTGCACCAGAGAAGCCAGAGGCTTTCAAAACTCCGATGGGCTCAGGCTCTCTGTCCAAGGTCACGTCCTGGCGAGCGTTTCTGCCCATTCTTCTCCGCAGAGGTGTCAGACACAGCAGAGACAGTCTTCTGGTCTAATGTTGCCGCAATAATTTTCCTTTGGTGATTTTTCTCAAGCTCCACAAATTTCATAATTGAAAGTTCACTCAGCTATTAGCAGAGCTGCATTTAGCTGCCCACAAATCATCCAATTTAAGTTTTAACTTTTTTTTTTTTTTTGGTCTTTTTAATGAAAGAACATTCTTTAAGCAGAAATCTCCCATGAGACAGTTAACTTCACAGTTCCTGAAGGCACTGTGGATCCACTGAGCAACAGATGTGGCCATTCTAGAGAAAGAAAGTGGAAAGAAACGAGGAGTATGAATTTTTAAGCTATTAGGAAATGCTCATATTTCTTGATTGATATAGACAACCATACCTATATTATGTATTTCTGCATTCCTCAGAGTTCAATGGCCCAATCACTTTTCATGACTCTACTATTGCAGAACCAATTATTATGGCCAGTTATTTCTGGCAGTCATAGGCTGGCTTTATTTACCCAACCACAGCCTCTTATCATATTTCTTCCTTTACTTATTTCTTCACAAAATATATACTGAGTGGAGTTTAAGCACTAGATCAATTAGCAAATAAAGCAGGCACAGTTACTTCCCTCCGAGTGCAGGGTTTACAGTTTGTGGAGGGGCAGAACTAGTAAGTACCAAGCAAACACATAATCATAAGTTGTGGAAAGTTCTATAGGGGTGCTGTGGACTGAACGTTTGTGTTCTCTCAAAATTCATATGCTCAAATACTAACCCCATGTGATAACCTTAGTAGGAGAAGCCTTTTGGAGTTAATTAGGGCATGAGGGTGGAGTGCTCATGAATGGGATTAGTGCCCTTATGAAAAAGACATGAGAGAGCTTGCTTCCTCTTTCTCTGCTGTCTGCCCTGTGAGGGTACAATGAGAGAATGGCCATCTTCAACCAAGAGTGCCCTTGCCAGACACTGGCTCTGCTGGCACCTTGAATTAGAACTGTGAGAAATAAATTTCTCAGCCTCCAAAACTATAAGAAATGGTTTAAGGCTCCTAGTCTATGGTGTTCTGTTATAGCAGCCCAAATTGTCTAAGACAGATAAATTAGGTGGTGTTGTGAGATTAACACAAGACTGGCTACTTAGATTGGGTGGCCAGGGAAGACTTCTCTGTAGAGGTAAGATTTAAACCGAGACCTAGGGGAAACAAAAGTGGGCTAAAAGCCCTGAGAACAGCATGAGGAAGGGCTCTGAAAGAAGAGTATGGGGCAGGTGCAGTGGCTCACACCTGTAATCTCAACACCCTGGGAAGCCAAGGTGGTGGATCACTTGAGCTCAGGAGTTTGAGACCAGCCTAAGCAAAAGTGAGACCCCCTCTCTACTAAAAATAGAAAAAGTTGCCGGGCATTGTGGCGGGTGCCTGAGTCCCAGCTACCCAGGAGGCTGAGGCAGGAGGATCCTTGAGCACAAGAGTTTGAGGTTGCTGTGAGCGATGGTGCCTCAGCACTCTATCCTGGGGTGACAGAATGAGACTTTGTCTCAAAGAAAAAAAAAAAGAAGAAGAAGAAGAGTTTTGTATAGTTAAGAAGGTCTAGATAAGAAATTTAAGTTGGTAAAGAAAACAGTGTAGAGAAGCACAGGAGAGATAGGCAGGGGAGGGGCAGATATGTATAATTAGTTTTCATAATAAAGCATTGAAAGAATATAGTATACTTCAAAGAAGAAAAAAATTCATGTCTTGTTCTTTGATTCCTTGCACTCTTAACTTTTCTCAACCAGCTAACTAGTACCGCTACTAATATTAATACCATTACTCTGACTATAACGATGATACTATTGTCAGACACTTCACCAGCCATCTGAAATACATTATCTAATTTCAACCTCATAGTATCCCTAGTGGGATCACTATTAATAGTTTTATATTCAGAAAGTAAAGATCAGAAAGCTTAAATATCAAGCCAAAAATCACACAGCTAAATAAATTGTAGATCTAGGAGTAAAACTCAAGCTAGTCTGACTCTAAGTTTCATCCTATCCTGTATTTTCTTTCAGATAATTGACGTTTGATGATTGAAATGTATTATACTTTAATATGATGAAGTCAAAAGTGTCTTTGTTTCTATAAGATGAAATTTAATAAAAAAGATTTTGATACTTTTCTGTTGAAGCACAGCAAATGAAGGAAAAGCCAATATATACCCAAGAAGAATAATACTGATTTGTCCTAATCTTCATTCTTTCTAAATTATTACTAAGCAGAGTTCTTACTGTGGCAGCGAAAGACTCAATCATCCCTTAAACCTTCAGAGGCATTTTTAGCTTTGTCGTCATGCTCAGAGGCATAGGTTTTGTGAGCATAATGTGGTTACATGATTTTTCCTAATTCATTAGTCCAATAAAATAATGAGTCTATCAGTTCCTGAGATTGATACTAGCTTCCTAAACTGTATAGTTGTTTTTTTTTTTTGAAACAAGGTCTTATTCTATTGCCCAGGCTAGACAATAGTAGCATTATTATAGCTCACTGCAATGTCAAATTCCTGGTCTCAAGTGATCCTCCTGTCTTATTTTCCTGAGTAGCTGAGACAACTGACATGCCAACACTATGCCTGGCTAATTTGGGGCTCTTGCTATATTGCCCTGGCTGGTGTCAAACTCCTGGCCCTAAGTGATCCTCCCATTTTGGCCTCCTAAAGGGCTGGGATTATAGACATAAGCCACAGCTCCCAGCCTGTATGGCTTTTGAGCAGAAATAGAGTTAAGGAATTTCTGGATCCTTCTACCACTGGGTATGTATAATTAACACTAGAAGCCTATGAGAAAGATGTCATTAATATTGCTATTACAAGTATGTTTTAGGAAGGGACTGTTTCTTTTCCAAAATCCTCCCAGAGTGTTATTCTTATTTCATATTACTATGTTCTTCTATAAAAGGATAAATGCTCTACAAACTGTATCACTGACAGCTCCTTGATTACAGAAGAATAATTCATACATGAATGATTAAGAAAAACCTGCTGGGGTTCCAGTTTTAATAATGGCATAGTTATTGTTTAAGACTAACCCTCCTCTGGATAACAACTATATCAACTATATAGTTTGGACAATATATAATAATTACATTTGAAAGCAATGGAGAACACTGACATGGTTTCAATCTTTGAAAGAAGGAAGAGGCAATGTGTAAGATTCATTTTTTACTTGGAATTCCCTCTGGTTATAGGACACTTTCTATTTTGTGCAGCTTGAGATAACTATAACTCAAGCAGAATGCCAAAATCTTATAGCCCTGAGCTGTCAGTGGACAGCTTGGAGATATCAGAGTGTCTAGAAATTGAAGGGGTAATAGCTATAAAAGAGGGAATGAATCAGCATATAAACTTTCTTCAAATCCTTGGATGGTCCTTGAAATATAGAAGAGTCTCAAAAAAGACAGTCATAGAGCCACAGCTGAAGGGCTGAATGATCTGGGTAGAGATTACAGATGCTGTTACTGTATGTAGCAGCATTTAAAACCTAAGTTCTTCCAAGTCAGAGAGGATTGATAATAATTCAAGTTTTCCCAAGACCTTTTTCTCCCACCATAAAAAAAAAAAAAAACAAACTTGGGCGGCACCTGTGGCTCAAAGGAGTAGGGCGCCGGCCCCATATGCCGGGGGTGGTGGGTTCAAACCCAGACCTGGCCAAAAACTGCATAAAAAAACCCTTAAAGTGGAATGAAGACTTAAAAGTCCCCAAACTATAAAACTACTAGAAGAAGACAGAATAATTTCTTTAGGACACTGATTCAGGTAAAGATTTTATGGGTAAAACCACAAAAGCACAGGCAACAAAAACAAAAATGAATGGGGTATACCAAGCCAAAAAGCTTCTTAACAATCAAGGAAACAACAGAATGAAAAGGCATCCTGTTGAATGGGAAAAATATTTGCAAATTATTCATTTGGACAGATATTCAGAATATACAAGGAACTCAACTCAACAGCAAAACCCCAAGTAATCCAATTAAAATGGACAAATGATATGCACAAATATTTCTCAAAAGAAGACATACAAATGGCCAAGAAATATATAAAAAAGGCTCAAGATTGCTAATCATCAGGGAAATGAAAATCAAAACCACAGTGAGATATCTTTCACCCCAGTTAAAATAGCTACTACCAAAAGGACAAAAAATCCACAAAAGCTGGCACAGGTATAGAGAAAAGGGAGCTCCCACACACCGTTGGAGGGAATTAAAATTACTACAGCCATTATAGAAAACAGTGTGGAGCTTTCCTGTAAGACCAAAAATAGAATTAGCATATAATCCAGTAACCTCACTATTGGGTATTTACACACACACACAAAAAATTAGTGTATTGAAGAGATATTTGTATCCTTATATTTATTGAAGCACTGTTCACAATAGTCAAGATATGGAACCAACCTAAATTTCTATCAACAGATAAACAGATAATTAATATGTAGCATATATACACAATGGAATACTATTTAACCATAAAAATACCAATCAAATCATGTCATTCACAGCAACAGGATGAATTTGGAAGGTACTATACTAAATGAAATAAGCCAGGCACAGAAAGATAGATACTATAGTTTCTAAAAGTGGGAGCTAAAAATAACAGCAAAGAGTAGAATTATGGCTACCAGAGGGTGGGGGGAGAGAAGGGGCGGGTAGGAAAATGTTGCTTAATGGATACAAATTACAGCACATAGGAGGAATGATTTCTGTATTCTATAACACTGTACAGTAAATGCAGTTAATAACAATTTATTGTAATATGTTCAAAAGCTAAAGAGCATTTTGAATGTTCTCGACACCTAGAAATGATAAATGTTTGAGGTAATGAATATGCTGATTATGCTGAATTGATCTTTCACCATGGTGCACATGTATCAAAGTATCACTCTGTACCCCATAAATATGTAGAGTTAATGTGTGTCAACTAAAAATAAAAAAAACCAAATAATTCAAGCTTTCCACTGAAAGCCAAAAAGGGCCATGATTAGGTATAAAATAATATGTAAGGATTAACATTCACCCTAGGGATTAAGGGATTAATATTCACCCTAAAACTACAGGTAAATTTGAAATAGACCCATCTCAAAAGGGTTAAGCCATGTTCCCATAAATACAAAGTGATTATCCAGTAATTCGCAAAGGAAGCCAAGTGTACTTAGGGTTTGTAGAACATGTCACCCATAGTACCCAATATGTCATAGAAATTAATGAACATGTGAAGAAAAACAGGAAAATATAGCTCCCAATCAACATAAAAAGTAGTAAATAGAAGGTGACTCAGAGATAATCTAGATGTTTTAATTAATAAGCAAAGACTGGAAAATATCTATTTTATATGTGTTTAAAGATACACAAAGGGATGGTCATGATGAATAAATAGATGATAAATCTCAGGAGAAAAATTAAAATATAAAAAGAAGTAGAAATTCTGGAACTTAAAAATGCAATTAAGTGAAAAGAAAAAATGTCACTGTATAGAGCCAGATTATAGATGGTAGAAGAATCAGTAAATTTGAAGACAAAGCAATAGAAATTTTCTAATTTATGAAACAAAGAGAAAAAGGCTGAAATAAAAGTAGAGCTTTAGTGACATTGAGGATAATTAAACCATTTCAACACACATGTGTAAATGAAGTCTCAACCAAACTAGGAGAGAGAAAATATGGCAGACAAAATGTGTAAAGAAATAATTGAGGTAAATAACTTTTCTCAAGTTTTGAAATAACATCAACTTGGACATTAAAAAAGCCCAGCAAACACCAAAGAAGGTAAAGACAAAAAAATCAGGCCTAAGCACACCACAGTCAAACTGGTAAAAAACAAGAAGAGCGAATTATCGAATAAAAAAATAGCAAATAGTGAATAAAAAAAACTATACATCGATTACCAAATGAGACGGTGGGGGAAGACACATTGCATACAAGAAAAGGAACATATGAATGACAGCTGAGTCAGAAACAATGGAAATTAGAAAACAATAGAATGTGACCTTTAAAGTGCTGAGAACAAATCTGTCAGTCCTGAATTCCCCACGCAGTACATTCAAAAATAGATACCTTCAGATAAATGCAAGTTGGAGAATTTGTTACCATCAGGCTTGTAATAAGGAAAAGAGGAAGTTATTCAAGCTGAAGGGAAATGATACCTTACAACATATATAACTGATTAAAGCAAAAATAGTGACATAAAATTATAGGATTTATAGTGTACAGAGTTATCAAAAATATGATTATTATCGTACAAAGTCTAAGGGTATAAAATTATATACTATTACAAAGTTCTTAAATTTTATATGAATACTATAATATTAAATCTAATTATAATAAATAAATACATATTGTAAACCCTAGAACAATAAATAATATGAAAAGTTATAGTTTAAATCTAAAAGAATAATTAAAATAGAATAAAAATGTTATGAAATAGGAAGGCAGGAATAGATGAATGGGACATAAATTATAGATGTCAAAAATGTCAAAAATTACCAACAATGGAAACAGACTACAGAAATGCCTCAGTGAAAAGACACAGACTATCATCCTGAATAAAAAATACTAACTATACATTATCTTTTAAAAATGCACTTTAAACATAAAACTATAGATAGTTTGAAAGTAGATGGATCAAACCAACATACTATGTGGTTAAATTAACATCAGATAAAACTGATTTCATTTCAAGGTTTGCCAGAGATAAGGAGGGATATTAGTACAAATAATAAAATGGTGAATTCAATAAAAGACATGCAAGAGTACACATTATATGATTCCATTTATATGAAATTTAAAAACAGGTAGAATGAACCTGTTATGAAGAAATAAAATTAAGGTTACCTATTGGAGTTAGGTATTGCTTGAAAGGGGACACAAAAGTGCTGTCTAAAATTTGCATATATTCTGTGTTTTGATTTTTCAAACTCATCAAATTACATTCTTAACCTTGAATTTTACTTGGAATAAGTATTACCTTGAAAAAACCAAAACAAAAAATACTCACTGAAACCTAGTCTACCTGGTAGGAATAATACTAGTTATAAAAAGTAATTACTCTTGAAACTTACTAAATGCAGAATACTAATGTCTACATATAATGATTAAGAAAATGCCATGAAGGCTATGTTAAACAGTCGATGAAAATATTTCAGATTGTATATGAAGTCACATTGTGCCCCATGATTGCACTAATATACAATTATGATTTAATAAAAAAAAGTAATTACTCTTAAATAGTAACACATCAAAATAAGTTCCCTGAAAACCTTCCTATTTCTGGCTATATTGATTGATAAAGATAGTTATTGTTACTGTTCGGGCTAACCTGTAAATATCAAGCTTAGAACTAGGCAACTTTTAATATTCAGTAAAATTTATATTTTAATTATATAACTATCAATATTTTAGTATGTTTTAATAGAGTCCATCTTCCTTTAGTTTTAGTCTTAACTGTAGTCAAAGTGAACATATTTTTTATACACCGTAATTTTATCTTAACTTTTATTGTAACCATTGTATTTGATGACTGAACAATATAGATTTATATGGGTAATTACATTATATTACATATGTTTAATATGTTATATGCCTATAATCTATCATATGTTATAACTGCATGGTATAAAGTTGTTTTTTTTTTTTTTTTAGAATAGCTTCGCAGACTTGGAATTAAAAGATAATTTTGTGTGTGTGTGGAGGGTGTTGCATACGTGTATAGCTGTTGACATGTACTTTTCAATGACATTAATAGTGCCTAATAGTGCCTAAGACTGACAATTCCAGTACATACATGCCGGCCAGCATTAGAAGCTGTGAAACTTTTTACCTATAGAATATGAAAATAATAATTTATAATTTTAGTTCACATTTAAGTTTTAATTATTTAAAGGTGGAATGATTTTTCTCTCTTGTTTTAATAGCTTTACTGTTCAAGTGAATTGTTTTTTCATTATTTGTTACTTTATTTATGGTAAAATAAATGCTCTTCTTATGTTTAGATTTTTTTTTTTTTTATTGCTGGGGATTCATTGAGGGTACAAGAAACCATGTTACACTAGTTGCATTTGTTGGGTAAAGTCCCTCTTACAATCGAGTTTTGCCCCCAATGAAATCAAGTCAGTTGCAAATATTTTTCTAGTCTCCATTTGTGACTTTCTATTTTGCTAATTTTATCTATTGAAGGTCTAATTTTTTCTCAAAGATATAGTTTATAACAGATCAGTTCAAAAGGCATCTCCCTTCTAGAATGTTAATGAATATTGAATTATATTTGTTTGTTTTGATTTATTTTTTAACATTTAACATTTTTCATGTGGAATTTGTTTTGATATGTAATACTGCACTATATACAGGGCGTACATAAAATTCATGTGCAATTTAGACTAGTTGGCTATTTTAAATAGCACATGAACTTTATGAACACATGTATAATAAAATTATTTTTCCCCAAATTGCTATCTAGTCATTCCATTATTCATGGACTAATCATTTCTTCCTTCACTGATTTGTAACGTTCTCTTGACCACATATTAAAAGTTTTGCCATAATGTTATCCAAACATAGATATTTGTTTCCATATCTAGAGTTATTTATTCTAATGTTAGAACACAGGTCCACTTTCATAACTTCTAAGCTTGCAGTTTTTGATAGATAAGGGCAAAATTTAGGAAGGCAGGAACTTTACCCTTATGAAACTCTAATTTTTTCCAAACCTCAATTATTTCAGCATTGTAGCAAATGTCTCTCTAGAAGGTAAACAGGCCCCCTGTATTTCCTTCCCCAAATTTCCTGCAAAGTGATTATTTATTGAAGGAAAGGACTCTCCAATCCCTCCGCCCTCCTTAACGTTACGTCTCTATTGTTTGAAGCTGAAAACACTCTGAGTGATCAAAAGGTGTTTCTCTACTATATTTTTGAAAGGAGACCTTATTAATTCATTTTGACTCAAAGAGTTTAACTTCTAAGTGGGGAAAGCTTGCCTTCAGAGCACCCGTCACAGCTGGATGTTGTCTTCATCTGCGTCATGACCTTGTTAATGTCTACAGACTCCACTACCAACAATAACAGTAGCCACTAGGTACTCACTCCAAATGTGTTGAGCGCCATATGAGACTTTGTCTGCTTGTCTCATTTAATTCTTATAGGAACCCTCTCAAGTAGGTATGGACAGAATTATTATTCCCAGTTTTCAGGTGAGCTAACTGAGCCACAGAGAGATTAAAGAACATCCTCTGTGGTCATGTAGTGAATGTGGTTGATCAGGCTTTGAATTCAAGCAGCCTGCATTCTTGACCAGCTTTGTCCAATAAAACATTCTGTGATGGGTAAAGATGTTCTCCACAAGTGCTGTCTAATATGATAGCCAGTTGAAATGTGGCTAGTGTAACCAAAAAAAGGAATTTCTAATATTATTTCATTTGGATTAAATTTACATAGCCACATGTGGCCATTGACTACTGAACAGCACAGCTCTAGACAATGATTTCCAGAAATGACTGTGTCTGTTTTTGCTCAACATTATGCCCCTGGTACCAGCATAATACCCCACACAGTTTGTATTTAGCAGCTGAGACCAAACCACTGAGGGAGGTGATCAGTAAAACCTGCACTGCGAGCACCAAATCGTGAAGAAAGCCTGCAGCTCCAATGGAAGACCTGGAGCCTGTTTCACACGAACTTTATTTTCAAAATCACACAAAATAAATGTCATAAAAGTGAGTATTGGGGGTAAATTTCATAAATTTGAACCCATGGAAGAACCTCTATAAATTGACCGCTCAGGAGACTGTAACAAACTGGTCAACAATGGAGGTTCTACTGTATTTTTATAACTTATATTTTAAAATAATAGAAAAGGGAAATGGCATTGACTAGTCATTTCTAAGAATCAGTACTTACCTGACAAGAAGAAATGACTTTAATATCAAAATACGCTTTCTGGAATACATTCCCACCAAGAGCTGAGAGATTCTAGTTGTCATTTATAAGGCAGCAAATGACAAGCTCATTCATGCTCAAACAACAGTCTAATGTTTTCTTGCCTATTACTGAATGCATTTTTCTTACTGAAAGTACCTGTCTGAGCTATATTTGATTTTCATCCATCACCTAGTATATATTCTTGTCGTTACTGCTCTGAACAATAATCTAACAATTAGACTAAGGGTGGAAGAAGACTCAACTCTACTTGGTGATTAAATGTCAGGAAGTATTTCCCTGTTAGTCATTAGAGCTCAAATTTCGAGATATGCACTCAAGTACATTCATACTAAATGTATATTAAAGGAAGATTCGATATAACATTATTAGAAACTTTAAGTAATAGTAACTTTCAAATTTGCTAATGCATTTCAGAAAACAGCAGTCAGTGTTCACTTAAAAAGCCTCACTTGATTGACAAATTGCACTGATTGAAAGCACTAGAAATTTGGGCTTGAGAAGATAAATAAAAATGGTATCTCAAAACGTTAAAGCATTTTATATTTCTTAGTCCTGTTCAAGCCATTTTGGTAAGAATTTGGACTAACTGAGGCTGAATTAAATTGCTCTACTGAAACATTTTACAAAATGGGAATGTTCACTTTAAAACTGGAGCAGTTACAAATCTCTGGCTGATATATTCAGAAAAATCTGACGTCTCAGCTTTTTTGTTGTTGTTCGTAAACAGATTACTCATTTAACTTTAGCGTTGATTCCAAAATTATGACTCTGAAGTAAAATGGCTTCTATTAAGTTTTGGTGGACTTCGCTACTACCTATGAATTCCACAACTCTCCTACATTATCTGTATTTTTGCTCTCATTGAAGTAAAATCCACAGAAACGCTCTATTTTCCTATGAGAAAAAACTTTATAATTATTTTTCTCCAACTGTAGAAATAAGAAAATATGGCAAATAACGAATCGTAAATTTTTCAGCTCAATGTAACTGACCAAGAAGTATGCCTATTTTTGTCGCATTGATTTCCACTTTGAAAAATGTAGTAAATCTATTTCATCAATATACATTATAGACCTCATAAAAGAACCAGATAAAAATCAATAAAATAATATTATCTTCCATCATGAGAGCAGAAACATGAAGTTTTTTGTTTCAGTTTTTAAAAATGTGTACAGTTAGATACTTAGGGCAATTTAAGCAGCTTGCTTCTACTTTGGTCATATAAATAACTGATCATTTTGGCTTCCGCCCATGCGCTGTGCTTCTTCCCGAATACACATCAGAGGATGCACATGGTGTTCTCAGCCTTGGTACTAATGCTGCTGAGTGGCACTCCTCCACCTCTGTTGGAACAATAAATAGGAAAACAGAAGGCTTCCCATTGTCCAGACTAAGCACGTTAATATCTACGAACCCTGGTTGCAGATGGCAAAGTGCTCACTGCTTGAATTTAATGAGCTTTACCTTGCACTGGCAGAGGGTACACTCAGTGCCATGTTTGATCCAAGAGGACCCAGTAAAACGAACCACATTCATCTCATCCAGGCAAGTTTTGGTGATGTCATTGCGGATGGTGTCAGCCTGGCAAGGGTCAGTGACACAGCGTGGGCAGCACTCATTCTCTGGGAGAACACTGAATTCACACTCCACATCCGGGCAAGGCAGGGGCCAACAGTCAACTTCTCCTTGCTATAAGGAAACAGACATGCAAGGGCCAAGAGAAAGGCGGGGAGGAAACGGAGGGAGGCCGGAAAGGATGGGAGGGTGCACACTGTTTACTGAATGTCCAATTTCTCTGATTGATATTTATGCTTAGATCTTCAAGGCCCACGAACCCTGGAGGGAATCTACAAAAGCCCCATGAGAACGTTGGCATCTATACTGCAACTGGATTTTTAAACAAACTGCAAGGATTAAACAAGAACAATAAAACAAAAGCAAAAATCATCTCTCTTACAACAATGAAATGTGTGTACCCCTATGTTTCCCACGACAGAGGAGAGTTATTTAATGTGGAAGAGGTTTTATTTAACTTTTTGCCCATGAAATGCCTTTTTTATTCTTTTGATTTTTTAAATTACCTCTCATTTACTTCTTTATGCATAAAGTTTTTTCCATATATTAAAAAAACTGAAATATGAAGGGATTCAACAGTTTTTCTTGGTTCATTTATATGTTTCACAATGTTGGGATTTTATAAAATAAAAATCTACTAGGGACTGATTTCACTCCCTTTTATTCCACATGAGAAAATTGTGCGAATTGGATTTTTTAAAATGTAGTTTCCACCTGTTTTCTATATTCTTCAAAATTCTGAATCTTATGGCTTGGGGATGAAAGCAGCCTTCGGGCTTAGAAGCTGACCCTGCTCTTTCAATTGATTTTTAGGTTGAAAGTATGAAAAAGAAGGAACAATAAAGTTTTGCCTTAAAAATATCTTCATACAGGCTTGGCGCCTGTGGCTCAACGGGCTAAGGCGCCAGCCACGTACTTCTGAGCTGGCAGGTTCAAATCCAGCCTGGGCCCGCCAAACAACAATGATGGCTGCAACCAAAAAATGGCCGGGCGTTGTGGCGGGCGCCTGTAGTCCCAGCTACTTGGGAGGTGGAGGCAAGAGATTCGCTTGAGCCCAGGAATTGGAGGTTGCTGTGAGCTGTGATGCCATAGCACTCTATCCAGGGTGAC
>CAUYRH010029679.1:0-39326 GCA_963574655.1 Perodicticus potto
AATTATGAATTGGGCTGCAATAAACATTCTGGTACAGATGTCTTTGTTGTAGTGTGATTTTTGGTCTTCTGGGTATATACCTAGTAAAGGAATTATAGGGTCGAATGGAAGGTCTATTTTGAGATCTCTAAGTACTCTCCAAACATCCTTCTAAAGGGAACGTGTCATTGTGCATTCCCACCAGCAAGAGGGAACACTTCTAGATTGACATAAAGTTCTTAAGGAAACATTCTGTTTCTCTTCAGGCTGCCCTGCTCTCGTTGTAGTGGGAAAAATTGAATTTAGAATTAAAAGGAGGGAATTTTAAATCACCTTTCTTTGTATCTTCTTTTGTATGATAATGAAAGTAAGAATGATAACAATGGTAACAATGTCAAAATGGAGCTGTTTGACAAAAGATTTTGCTACTTGTTAATTCAGAATTGATTGCAGTTGTCAAAGTTGTCAGTCCTGGTCCTAAGGGAAACACTTCACACCCCTGATGGTTCTAATGAAGAGACATCAGTGTCAGTTCTGCTTACAAAGGTGTGAGCAGAGATCAGGTAAGACCAGGAACAATGAGATGCCCAGAGGACTGCTGTGCTGCTGTACTCACGAAGGCATACACTATTGTGAGGTCAGGGCACAGAAGCAGGGGAGGAGTGAGAAAGAAAAGACCTGACTTCTCTCTTTCTCTTCACCCAACAGTGCCCTGCTGGTTTCTTTCATCGACTGTACCCAACCTGCGAGGCAAGCTGGTGCGGGCTACAGGCACCAGCTTCCCAGGGCACAGAGCAGGGCAGACAGGGGTTGTGCCCAGGGGTGGTAGTTTGCAGTTGGAGACTAACTTGCACCATCATGAACTCTTACAGTGATCACGTTCTATATTTTGTTAATTTTAGAATATGTTATTTTGAAGAACTTTGACAAATATTGCAAGCATGGAAACATATGTTTCTTATT
Source organism: Perodicticus potto (assembly GCA_963574655.1). Taxonomy (NCBI): domain Eukaryota; kingdom Metazoa; phylum Chordata; class Mammalia; order Primates; family Lorisidae; genus Perodicticus; species Perodicticus potto. The sequence continues at coordinate 943 of CAUYRH010029679.1, forward strand.
TTGAAAAGTTGCCGCAGTATTTCAAATTTACTTATGCAAAAGATTCTTATCTTTTAGGTCATAAACTTTGTTATGAAGTCTCTTAAACTTCATTTTTTAATTTTCCCGGTGTGTTTGGTGCTGTGATAAGCCTGGAACAGACAGAGAGAGGCACACTGTCTCAGAGATTGGCTGAGTGTGCTTTTTAAATTCTTCTTTTTTAGATTGGTGTTTGGCACTAATCAAAAAAGGTCATTTGCTTCGAATTAACTTTGTCAAATGGAATTTAATTTGATGTCCTTGGTAGCTTAGAGCTGAGAGGGAAGAGGCAGTGTGTTCGAGACATTCTCAGAGCTGCATCTGTCTCTTTGCAGACATAGCTAGAAATTATTTTGCTCCGTACATTAATGAAATACGCTAGCTTGAAATGTTTGTGCTAACCGAGAGACCTCTGTTGTCTGCATAATTCTCTCAGGTCTGGGTAAAGGGCTGAGATGAAGGTCTGTGTCTCTGGGTGCCTGTGGGGTTGCTAGGAAATGATTTTCAGAGTGTTGTGTGGTGATGCAGCAGGTTGAACTTTTTTGTGAAGCGTTGTCATGGAAACCAAGTGCATCATTGGCTTGTCTGACTAATTTATCTTTTAACGATAAAAAGATTTGTAATCCAGGGTTAACAATAAAAAAAGATTTTAAAAAAGATAAAAAATAGAATAAAACCCCAGTAACTTTAAAGGATATACTGCTGTAAGTAGTGAGTCTTTTGAACTAGAAGATTGAACAGGAGTATTGTGTGATTCTCCTGGGTAAGGGCTTGGCTGCGTGGAGTGATGGGAGCTAGGAACTAATCAGTTTGTTTTCCATCTGCTATTTGGAGTAGAAAAACCATGATTTCATTCTGTGGTTTATTGCTGTAGGGTTTAATGATTGACCCCAGCTCCTGAGCTTTTAGGTGAAGTAGAAGACAGCACAGCATTGCTGAGAGGCTTGGCAAGGTTGCTAGGGTTTTTTTCTTTGATAGGTTGGTTGGTTGTACTTCTTCCTTACACCCTCCAACCCCATCCTCCAGAGAGAAGTCTGCCGGGGCCCTACTATCGTACTCTGGGCTTGCTCTGTCTGCTGTGCCTCACCTCCTCAGGAGCGGCCCCAGAGCACAGACTCTGCCCTGACTTCCCTGTGGTGGATAAAGGGCCCTCCAGGAACAGAAAACCTACTCTTTGTATATTGAGGACAAAGCCTCTGGCACCATACATCTCGGTGGATGCTGATTTCTTGAATAGTAGCTTATTAGGGCAAGCTTTCATATGAAAGTATGGCAGAACCTCTGTAAGCTGACCCCTCAAAGGACTGTAGCAAACTGGTCAACATGAAGGAAGTGGTCAACATAAGGAACTTCCATTCAGTATATGAGGTGCATGTCTAGTCTATAAAAATTAGATCAACTTAAGAAGGTGGTTAATGTAGGGAGGTGGTCAACTATGGAGGTTCTACTGTACTTCATCAGGAGCAAGGAGCTGAATGAGTTAAGATGGCATACTGAGTATAGTTCATCTGCCTTCATGGGGATTTAGCTCCTGAGGTTTCATTCCACCTGACCCCCTACAGCTGTGCGTGTGTGTACAGTAGACTTTTGTTGCACTAAATATGCTCATTTATTTTAGATCTTTCCAAAATATCTTTTATTAATACTCCCATGCTTAATATATGCTTGAGATTTTTGCATTGGGGGAAAAATTTGACTCTAGGCATGAATCCTAAGGTAGGTAATGGAAACAAGTCAATTTATTTTTTCTTTTCTCAAACATAAATCAGTTTAGATCAGTATATCACTGAATGATATTTAAGGCCCAAATCTGTGTTCATTCTTTGATTTAGCATATATATAACTGGGCACCTTCTTTGTGCTAGCTACTTACAGTGTTCCTGTCATGCACAAAAACCTTGGTAGGGGCCCGGAGGTACCTTTCAGAGGCTGAAAGCAAAGGCCAGCCAGGCCTGCCCCGAGCAGCCATAGACAGGGATGCTGCCATCTGCAGCCATACTGGAGTTTCCATCGGTTAATTCCTATAATTTTGGCTGTTTACCCAGTTCCTGAATCTTGGCTGCAGCTTATGGAGCACGTGCTCCACATTTCATGTGGGACTTTCTGGCATTGACCTTCTGTAGGGAGTGTCACCTTTGTTGGTAAAATAGCCCAGAACCTCGCACCTGAATGACTAGCTGGCTCTTGACCCTAACCCATAGCAATGTATACTCTGCTTTGATTTCCTTACTCTTTCTCGCCACTCCCCCACATGGGCCTCAGGGTGGAAATGGGGGCTCCTCCTCACTTTAGTAGCCTGGCCAACTCATACACTTAAGGTTCTGCATATGCTTCCCAGAACAGTGATGAGACAGGACTGTCATGTGCAAGAGGACTTCACCGAGGACTCAGGGGTGGCAGAAAGGACAAGCAGAGTGGGCACTCAGAGGCTGGACTCTGGTTTGCTCTTGGGTGATGGCAGCTTTTATCCGGCCTACCAGGGACTCCAGTCTGGCCTTTCCTGGCCCAGAGCCTCACCACAGAAGTTTGACCTTTGCCTCCTGGCCTCTGGAGCCCTCCTTAAGATTCCCAGACCCCTTGAGTCCAGACCTTGTGGGGCTAAGACCCTCCCAAGATATATGTCACCTTTGTTCCCTCTTTTGCTGGATGAGTATCACGTAGCCTATTTCCTCACGTCTTTAATGGAGTGAGAGTAACACCTGTCTCTTCTGGGACAGGGAAGGTTAAGTGAGAGCATGCACGTGAAGTTTTCTGGATTGTGCCTGATGCTTGGTGAATGCTTGCTATCGTCATATTATCAGAAAGACTTCCCCATTCAGTGGTCTTCCACCCCCAGCTCATGAGGAAAGACGACCCTCTTGGCCTCAGCATTGCTATCGTGGCCTTCACCCCCCTGAGAAGCCCCGCAGAAGCTGACAGTCTGTTTACCTTATGCCATAGCTGCCTGGGGCCTCTCTTGTGTCACAGAATAAACCCATAGCCCCGCCTTCCTTCCAGTATTTATCTATAAGTTGTGATTTGTGTGTTTGCGTTACTCATGAGAACTCCAACATGGGAAACATAAACGGGGGGGGGGGCATAAACTAAAAATTGGCCATAATTGTTAATCTTTCAGTGTATCATTCAGTTGATGAAGTGTTCAGAAGAGCCTTTGCTATGAAATGTCCAACATTTTACCCCTGTTTCCTGTGAGTACTTCAGCACCAGATCTGTCAGCACGGGAACAAGATTCTCTGGGCAGTGTGCTCTTACAGGTCAAGGACCAGAAGATGGCAGACATGGCATTCATTCAGTCATGCAATACTGTGCCCTCAATTCAGGGGACACAAACAAGGGCCTGGCTCTCATGGAGTTCAAGTAAATAATTCACCATTTTCATTCATTCATTCATTCAAAAAATCTAAATTCTGTGTATCCATCTTCATGTCAGACATTAGCTTCCCAGGGAAGAATGTTAGAAGAATATTTCCTTCATATTCTTCTTTTTCACTTGTTCTTTTTTTCATTTATTTGTTAAATATTAATAGGGGGCCTAATATGTGTCAGGCAAAGTTCAAGACATGGGTTACAGCAGCAAACAGACAGACAGACAAAAGCAAAAAATTCCTGTCTTTTTAGAGTTTACATTCTAGTTGAGGGAGACTAGCAAGGAAAACTAAAATATAAATGATAAGTGACATGAAGAAAACAATTCAGAGAAAGAACAAAAAAATGACTTTCTAGAATAAGTCAAACTTTATATTTCATTGATTTTTAAGATATGTACTTTTTCAAAAAATATTGTCGTAGCTCAAAAATTGGGATGTACCTTGTAAGTGACTTCATTTTCTACTTTAATGGCAGTATTTTTTAAGTGGTAGATGAAATAATGGCATGCCTTATAATACATAGCTTCTTACAGGTAGTAAATATGGCAATTCTTATCACGTACCAGGCACTGTTGTTAGGAATTAATTCGTTGAACTCTTACAACAACGTTGGCAGGTTGGTACTATTATTATCCTCCTTTTAAAGATGAGGAAAATTGAAGCCCAGAGAGATTAAGTAATTTGATCAAGGTCACACCAACAGGAAGTAGCAAAGTCAGGATTGGAACCCAGGTCAGCTAAGGGGCTCTAAGTGCTGTATTGCAAGAGAGGTGTGCCTGAAACATGACTTTTGAGATAAGACTTGAAGGACTCTGGCTCGGCGCCTGTGGCTTAACAGGCTAAGGCGCCAGCCACATACACCTGAGCTGGCGGGTTCGAATCCAGCCCTGCCCGCCAAACAACAATGACGGCTGCAACCAAAAAATGGCTGGGCGTTGTGGCGGGCGCCTGTAGTCCCAGCTCCTTGGGAGGCGGAGGCAAGAGACTCGCTTGAGCCCAGGAATTGGAGGTTGCTGTGAGCTGTGATGCCACAGCACTCTATCCAGGGTGACAGCTTGAGGCTTTGTCTCAAAAAAAAAAAAAGACTTGAAGGACTCAAGGGACCAAGTCACGTGGCTATCTGGAGGAAAGTATCCCAGACAGAGGAGGCCCTGAGTCTGGATATGCTTGGCATTTTGAGAGAACCGCAAACAGGCCTGTGTTTTTAGAGCAGAGTAAGTGGGAGAGATGAAGTCATAGAGGTGAGGAGGCAAAATTCTAGCTATAGACATAAAGTGGGGAGTCATTAGTGCGGAGATGACATTTAAAGCTATGAATCTGGATGACATTTCCAAGGAAGTGAGTGTAGACAGAAGAGAACCAACGACTAGACTAAGGCTTGGGGCACCAAGATTTGGAGGTGGGGTTGATGAAGAGAAATTCATTTGATGACAATGAGTAGCCACTGGGTAAGAGAAAGAAAGTGTGGTGACCTGAAAGCCAAGTGAAACAAGCATTTCGAAGAAAGAAGGGAGAGTAATCAACTATGTCATTGTACTGCTGTTAGTTAAGTGACTTGAGGACCAGTATCAGACCACTGGCTTTAGTAACATGGATGTCACTGGTGAACTTGACCGGGACAATTTTTGTACTGCCATGAATGTAAACACCTGCCTCGAGTGGTTTAAAGAGAGAATTGGGGAGAGTAAATTTAAATAACTATGTTAAGTTTTCCTACAAAGGAAAGGAAAGGAATGGGTTGGTATCTTTTGGGGGAAATATCTTCATGTCGGTTTAGTTCAGTTGGTGGATGATGGTTTTCAGTTTTTCTGTATTCATTCTTATTTTCTGTCTAGTAGTTCTGTTGATTACTGAGAGAGGAGTGTTGATGTCCTTAACTATAATTTGTCTGTTTCTCCTTTTAATTCTGTTACTTTTTGTTTAATATATTTTAGAGCTCAGTTATTTGGTGATTACATAGTCAGTATTTTTGTGTATGCTTGGTGAATTGACCCTTTCATGATAATATGATGTCTCTCTTTATCTCTGTTAATTTTCTTTGATCTGAAGTATACTTAAACATATATTAATATAGCTATTCTTCCTTTCTTTTGATTAGTATTCACATGGTAGATCTTGTACCTTTTACTTTTAATCCATATATATGATTATATTTGAAGTGAGTTTCTCATAGAGAAAAGAAAGAATAGAGAACATATAGTTGGGTTGTTTTTATTTTATCCTAACAATGTCCTTTAATTATCTCATTTACATTTAATATAATTTTGATATGTTTTACTTTAGGCTCTATAATTTTATTTGTTTTATGTTTGCTTCTCCTATTTTTCATTCGTTTCCTCTTTCCTGATTTTTTGGGGGGTTATTTGAACATTTTTTAGTATTCAATTTTAATTTATGTGTTGTGTTTTTGACTATCTCTTTGTATAATTTTTTTAGTGGTTGTTGTAGGGATTATAACATGTATAAGTATATACATATACACATGGACATGTACTCTCAATTTTTCATAGTCTACTTAAACAATGTTCTAGGGTTTCAAGTGCTATGAAAAATCTTTATAAAGGTCCTTTCACCTTACCCTCTTTTTATTACAGTTGCCTTATATACTAGGTTTATGTACATTCAGGAAATGTTATAAATTTTACATTGCAACTTTCAACCATACTTTAAAGACTTGACGAGAAGAATAGTTTACTATTGTTACCTAGATATTTACAGTTTCTATTTTTCTTCATTCCTGATTTTCCAAGTTTCCTTCTAGTATCAAATTCCTTCAGTCTGAAGGACTTCCTTTACAGTTCTTTTAGGGCAGGTCTGTTGACAACTTATCTTTAAATTTTTTCTTCATTTGAGAATGTTTTCATTTCATCTTAATTCCTTATGGATATTTTCATTGAACATGGGCTCCTGAGTTGACAGGTTTTTTTTTTTTTCTCCCTCTAGCACTTTGAAGATATTGTATTACTTCCTTCTGTCCTCCATGGTTTCTGATGAGAAATCTTCAGTCATTTGAATCATTGTCTCCCTAGAAATAATGCTGACTTTTCTCTGGCTGCTTTCAAGAATTTTTATTTTCTTTAGTTTTTAGTAGTTTGATCAGAATGCTTCTGAACATGGATTTCTTTGATTTATTCTGTTTGGAGTTTGCTAGCTTTTTTGATATGTAGGTTTGTGAGTTTCGCCACAATTGCAAAGCTTTCTACCATTATTTTTTCAAATATTTTCTTTTTCCTTTCCTTCTGACATGCCAGTGACATGAAGTTAGACCTTTTGTTGTTATTCCACAGTTCCCTAAGGCTCTGTTCATTTTTTTTGTTCAGTAGTTTTTCTCCATTGTTCAAATTGAATAATTTGTCTTGATCCAGCTGCAAGTTCACGGAGTCTTTCCTTTAGCTCCATTCTAATGTTGCCCCTATCCAGTTAGTTTTTTTATTTTGGCTATTCTGTCTTTTACACCTAAAATTTCCATTTGGTTCTAATTTATATCTTCCGTTCTTTGCTGAGACTTTCATTTGATTCAAAGTGTTAACTCATCTTTTTTGGAAATTTTTATAACAATTTCTGAAAGTCTTTACTCTTTGTCGTTTTTGTGTTGCAGTCTGTATTGTCAGGGCTCTCCAGAGACGCAGAAATAATAGGATTACATAGATACAGAGGAAGAGATTTGTTATGAGAGATCCTTTGATGGAGTTTTGGAAGCCAGGAATTCTCGGGATCTGCATTTGTCAAGTGGAGGCCCAGGAAAGCTAGCGATGTAGTTCTTGTCCAAACCCAAAGGCCTGAGAACCAGGGCTGTCAATTTGGAAGTCCCAGCCTGAGTCTAAAGAACCAAGAGCACTGGTATGCAGTAGCAAGAGAAGATGGATGTCCCAGCTCAAGATAAGAGAATGAATTAGTTCTTCTCTGCCGTTTTGTTCTCTGGAGGCCTCAACAGATAGGATGATGTTACCCACACACATTGGCGAGAGTGAGCGTATTTTTTTTTTTTTTTTGAGACAGAGTCTCACTCTGTCACCCTGGGTAGAGTGCCATGACTTCATAGCTCACGTAGCAGCCTCTAACTCTTGGACTCAAGCCATCCTTTTGCCTCCACCTCCTGAGTAGCGGGGGGCTGTAGGCACCTGCCACAAAGCCCCACTGAAAGTGAACTTATTTAGTCTACTAATTCAAATGCTAATCTCTTCCAGAAACACCATCCGAGATACACACAGAAAGAATGTTTTACAAGCTATGTAGGCATTCCTTAGCCTAGTCCACCTGACACATAAAATTAACCATCACAGCATCTGTTGATTGTTTTGCCCACGCAAGTTGTGACTTTGCTGGTTCTTTTGTTTAGGAATTTTGGCTCATAGTATGAGACTGTTTGTCTTAATTAAATCTTGTGGTGAATCCTTATATTTTGTTTTAGCAGGGAAACAACCCTATTGGGTTCAGGCAACACATTCCAGTCAGCCTTCTGTGAGCTGCGGTGTCAACATCATGTCCATTTTTACAGTCTTTAGAGTGCTCTTCACATGGGTCCAGTGTGTATACCACTCAACGGCCAGTCAGCTACCTGCAACACGAGCTAGCATCTCATTCAGTTCTGTGGTCTAAGGTGTGTTGTTTAGCATGAGGCCTACATCTGTGTAATTTGGATATGACTCCTGAAATTCATGAACAACATATAGCTTTGCTCTTCAAGTTTTTCCTCTTCATGATCTCTGTTATTTTCTAGTTTCCTTGAGCTCCCTGTTTTGGTCCTCTGGCCAAATATCTAGGACTTCCTTTAACTCAGTGCCCACTTCCATGACTCAGCCCACATTTGGGGCCAAGTAATGAGAGGACAGACAGTAAAAAGAGTACCAGGAGTTCTTTCCACTTTCTGAGACCACAGCTTCTTTGATCAGAGAGGAAAGTTCTCTTCCCTTAGAGTGTAGCCTCCTGCCAGATAGCCTGAAGCCTACCTAGAGTGAGAGAGAATGGAGAAAGAAGAAAACCAAATGGGGAATCTCCTCACTCCAGTTGTTAGGAGGCTCCTTTCCATTCCTTGATTTAGAATCATGGACTTATTTTTGGAGTTCTCTTTGAGAGCACTGATGGTTTTTGGGCTGCACTAAATGCAGACTGAGGAATATTAGTGGAGAAAAATGGCAAACTCACCAGTAGTTCAGTGCTACTCCAAATTTTGGCTGTCTTCCCAGACTACCTGCTACTATTTACTTTCCAATGTTCTTCCCATGTATTCGCTCCAGGTTTTATAATTGCCTTAGGTTGGAGAGACAGAATAGAGTGTGCTTACCTCATCTTACCCCAATTAAAACCTCTAGATATTTCATAGGAGCCTCATTGGCATACATCATGCATGAATTTGGTATTAGGACAAGTACAGGAAGGATTTGACCCAAGGAAAGTATTGTGCCACTGCTTGTGGTGGATCAACGGTGGATTCTTGCTGGTTCCTTTCCAGCGGCATGAGAGCAACCTTTTTAAAATGATGACTTTGGAACTTTAAAGCAAATTTTGAAAGTTGGCTAGACACTTGTGGTTTCTTTAGCAAATCAGTGTAGCTTTGCCATTTCCCCAGAGTAATCATTCAGTGCCTAATGTGAACTTTGCTTGAAGAACACATTGTCTCATGAGAGAGGCTGGATCGGTAGTTGGGAGCTGGACTTGGCCCACTCAGAGACTTGGACTCCACCACTGGCCTCATCAGTTAGTAACTGTATGCCCTTGGTGGAGCTGCTGAACTGCCCTAACCTCTGTGGCTTCCCGGGTACATTGGAGATAAAGCCCTAGCACTACAGGACAGGATTGCTGTGTGATTCAGTGAGGTAATACAAGTGTGCTCTCCGTATGGTGCTCAGTAAATATTAGTGATTCCGCTGTGATTGTTTCTGTGCCATAAGTAAAACGATTATGCCTATTTATGCTCTCAAATTACTTTTAATCTATTGAAATATATGGCTTATAATCACTCTTCTCTCAGTATTTCAGTTCATATTAACCTTCAATTAAGGTTCTTTCTTGACACTGAAGCACAATATACTTGACCTATGATATTTCTGGTAATGAAAGTCTAATAGAACCTCTATAAGTTGACCACCTAAGGGACTGTAACAAACTGGTTAAAATACGGAGGTGGTCAACATAAGGAACACGCCTGTTGTACTGACATGTACATGTGCTGCATGCCTGGTCTATGAAAATTAGGTCAACTTGAGGTGGCCAATGTGGGGAGGCAGTCACCTGCGAAGGTTCTGCTATATTTGAATACGTGTTTGAATGGTGAGTTACCCTCAGTACTTACCAAAGAAAAGTAATGTGGTGTATGTATGAACTATAAGTTCATATTAAGTCTATCACCCAGTTTTCTGTATGTTTTTATTTAAGAGCAGCCCCTCCACAAGATGCTGTACCAGTGAATGTCCTGGAAAAACCAACCCTTTTCAAGTGGCTGCTGTCTCCTCTGTTGATTGCAGCTCCTGTTTGCCACTTTCTCACTTTTTTCTTCTTCATCTTTGTTTTTACATTTAAAAAAATGCATTGTGTGTTTACTGAAATGAATAACAATCTGGTCACTTCTTAGAAAGTTTTCTTTTTTTTTTTTTAATTTATTTTTTATTTCTTTTTGTTGTTGTAGTTTGGCTGGGGCCAGGTTCGAACCCGCCATCTTTGGTATATGGGGCTGGCACCCTACTCACTGAGCCACAGGTGCTGCCCCCTAGAAAGTTTTCTTAACATGCTTACTTATGAAAATGCTGCTTGGTTTTAACTGTGTATCATTCAGAAGGCTCCTTCAGCATTTTATCCCTTCATATTTGGAAACATATGTTTGAAAGGCAAAATAATTTCACTTTGAGGAAATATAAACCAGAAAGCTTCTTGGAAGTAAGAATTATATATTTTCTTTCCTATTTCCCTTTCACAACACCCATTTCATAAACTAGGTACTGAATCATTTGTCAGCCAAATTAAATTAAAATGTTTTGGAATAATTAGTGTAGGTATAACATTTTATATTGAATATTTTATCAGCAACATGTTAGCAACTAGCCTCAGTTTGGAGAAGATATTGGCTTACGATTATTTAATCAGTGACAAGGCAGAGGAACGCTAGGTTAGGCTCTGAGTTTTACTTTTTCTACATGAGTAGAATCCTATCTACAAGACCACCTGTGAGCTCTGAGTTTTAATTAAAGTTTTAAATTGCCCTTCCAAAAAACTCAGTTGAATGACTAAAACAAAATATAAAAACTGGCTGCGTTTTAACTTTTAGCCTGGGCTGTCACTAGAGAGCTTGTTGAAAAGGAAGGATCACAGAAAAAGTACTAAGGAAGGAAGCAAAATTCTTGAACTTGGATGTACTTGGAAGGACCGAAGTCCAAGTGTCCTCTGGTTGAGGACCCCCCACAAAACATTGTGTTCCTGGGGGATAATGGACCAGTAGCAGCAATACACAAACATACTTTAAAAGCCACCCAAGTAGAAGAGCATTCTGGAGAGACAAGCCTGGGTTATTACAAGAATGAGAGGTCTGAACAGGAACGTGTTTGACTTCCTCTGAGCTCCTCGCAGTACAGCTCAAAGAGTCCGTTAGAAGGATGTGGTGAAAGTTTTTAGGTTACACGGAGAAGAAATCACGCCATGTTCATTAAAAGCGTAGGTAGAATTTAATTTCAGAAAAATTAGGTACAATTTTCCATGCTAAAATTATCCAGTAAAGGAGAGAAGAGAATGGTGTTAATGGAACAAAGAATTGGAGAAAGAAAGGTGGCCACATACCAGTAGCTAAGGTGCTTGAGGAGAAGTTAACACTTAACTAGCTCAACGTATTTCATCAACACCAGCACACTGCAAGTGTGTTGCAAAGAACATCAGTTGTAGAGGATGTTAGATCCAAATGAACAAACAAGCCAAGGGTGTGGTTGGGGGGCTCCAGAGCTGCCTGGAATTCAGCCATTTTATAAACCATTAAAAGAAGCAAGACATTTTTAATTTGGTAAAAGTAATAAATATGATTTGGGGATCAAGCTTACCATGGTTAGAATTTTTCAGCAAGACTTTAGGTAAGACATCAGTCCCTTCTGTTAGAAGTAGTTTTGTTAAAATGTCAGTTGTATTTCTTTTTCCCCTTAAATTTAACCTTTTAAGAAACACCAAACAAGGAATCAACTGTACTTTTTAATATCAACTATAACATGTTTATTCCATTTTTTAAAAGTGGTCTCTTTGAATCAAGATTTGCAGTGAATGACATTGGGAGAAGTTCATGGTGAACTTCATAACTATAATTCAGTAGCTTGAGCTTAACTTTTTGGGGGGCCAAGGGGTGCTTCTCAGAAAATGCCTTCTATGGTATATCCACAGATAAAAATGTAGTAGCTTTGGTCAGAGCTATCTGTATTACTCCACCCAAAAGAAATCTATATTTAGAGCAAGCCTATTAGGAATTATTATTGCATTTTTTTAATTTAAAAAACCTTCAGCTTTATTGAAGTATAGTTTTTATGCCACGAAGCTCATCCATTTTAAGTGTACAGTTTCATGAAGTTTAGTAAATTCATGCAGTTATGGATCCAGCATCACAATTCAGTTTTAGAACCTATCCTTCACCCCTAAAAGATCCCTACTGCCACCTTACAGTTGAGCCCACTCCTATCTCAGACCCAGGCCACCACTCATCTTTTGGCTGATTTTCACTTTTCTGGACCTTTCACATAAAAGGACTCATATTATATAATATGTATTCTTTTCTGAGTTCTTTCACTTAATGTTTCAAGGTTCACTTGTGTTGTAGAGTGTGAGTTGTTTGTCCCTTTTTGTCTATTCTGTGGATATACCACATTTTGTTTGCCACTTTATCAGCTGATGGACATTGGAGTTTGTAATGTTTGCTGTTATGATTAATGATGCTGTGAAGGTTTGCATGCAGGTTTTTGTGTGGATGGATGTTTTCATTATTTCTCTTGAGAAGATACATAAGAGTAGAGTCAGTGTTGCATGGTAACTTTTTAACACATTGACAGATCATCTTCCAAAGTGCCTGTAACATGCCACATTCCCAACTCCACCCCTACAGCATTTTCTACTTTATTAAGTGGTCGATGTGGTCTGAGCTTAAGAGCAAGAAGCAGGGCGTGTGGGAGGGCTGAAGAAGACTCTCTACCACACCACCACTGCCACGGGAGGGGTGCCAGGGAATCGAATCGGACTGCACAAGCAGAGGTGTGCGTGGCACTGAAGGAAACCCAGGCTTGAAGGTTGTAGCAGACCCAGAAATTCTTTTGACGGGTGTTAGAAGCATTTCTTTAGGGGTTGGGTGTATTGGTGTCAGCTAACCTCTGACATGGGGCTCCTGGGCACACTAGGACTCCCGCTGTGGGCTCAGCGCCAGAGAGGAAGACTGAAAACAGAAATGCAGCACACTAGGGCCCTTAGGCCCTTGCCTTGGGCTCACAGTAGGGCCGCAGCCCTGAGGCACTCCAAACTGGGGCCGAGTCCAGTTCGATATAGGGATGGGACCAGGTCAGGGAGGAAGGACCAACAATCTGGGCCTAGAAAACCACATAAACCCTAAACCTTAGTTCAAGTTGCCACAGAGGCAAGCTTTGTACCAGAAGCCCGACTGGCGGGTGCCTGGCTGGCCTTACTGTGTTGTACAGATCAGAGGCTTTGATGTAATAATAAGAAACACCTATAGAGTTCTCACTTCATACTAAGTGCTGTTTTTAAGTGCTTTATTTCTCACTATAACTGCATGACATGGATACTGTTATCCTATTATATTAACCACGACTCCAATCATAAAGAGATGGAGAGACTTGCCCAAGGTCACACAGCTAGTAAGTGGGTAGGCTAGGATTCAAAGCCAGAGCGGCTGGCTCCAGAGGCCACCTCTTAACCACTAAGCTAGTCACCCCTGTAATCCTCATGGTCTATGCCGGGCTGGACCCAGGATAGGGGACTGGGAAGCTTAACACAGGAGTGGCAAGACCCTAGTTGAAAGTTTAATGCAAAAAAGTTACACAGACATAGGCCATAGATTACAATGAGAATATGTGTAATCATTGGCATGCAAAAATATACATAGAGAGAAAATTTATATGGAACATTGCTTAAATTGCTTAAAATAAAAACCAAAAACTCTTCCCTCCGGCTCTGCAGCTACTGTTTGAGTTATGTCTAAGATAGATCCAGAAGCAATCGAATAAAACATTATTATGTAGGCTCTGCATGCTTGTAGCCACTCTCTGTTGGTTTGAACACAGTTTTCTCTTTGTCTCCAAATTAGTAGGATGTTATACAAACTAACAAAGGTTTAAAAAATGAATACTGTCTTAAAGTATCTGTTTGGTTTGGGGGGAATATTAAAGTCAAATGGAAAAGTGTGCTGAAACCAAATCATCAGTGCTTTGAAACTTTTCAGTGACTTTATATACAAGTGAATTAGATTCTTTTAAGAGGCATGTAGCAAATATCATTAGCATTAACAACTGTTTAGGCCAGGCAGGCCGGCTCATACCTGTAAACTCTGGGAGGCTGAGGCAGGTGGATTGCCTGAGCTCAGGAGTTTGAGACCAACCTGAACACGAGTGAGACCTCTTCTCTACTGAAAATAGAAGAACTAACTGGGCATTGTGGTGAGCACCTATAGTCCCAGCTACTTGGGAGGCTGAGTCAAGAAGATCACTTGAGCCTAAGAGTTTGAGGTTGCTGTGAGCTACGACATTACGGCACTTTACCCAGGGTGACAGGGTGAGACTTTGTCTCCATATCCTCCCAACCCCCAAATCCCAACAACTGTTTATTGAGCATCCACAATCTCTCTCCTAAAGAAGACAAGGCCATGTTCTTTAAGAACTTAGAATTCAGAGAATGGAGTGAGATGATTATTTTTTGAGTCTCCTAGCCTATCTCATTTCCCTTCTCTGTGGTCTTTGTGTCATGGGGGAGCTTGTGTGTGTGTGTGTGCACAATGCATTACATTTTATATGCAATGTCTTATTTCATCTTCACAGCAGAGATAGATTTAGTATTCTCATTTTACAGAAAGGGAAACTGAGGTTTAGCATTATTATGATTAACTTATCCGAGGTCATTCTGATCAGAATCTCTGTTCTTTCCACTACGTGTTATGTATCACCTCCTGTGCCTCCCATGAGCTTTAATATTTTCCTCCTCAACTGGCCGTAAAATAAAGAAATGTACTTTAGGTTGGGATGGATTTATTGCATTGTATGCTGTGTCCACCTGTTTGATCTGCAAATAATTGTGTCACCCTGGCCTGTGAGCGCAAAGGCCTCTCTTCAAGGGTGGGTCCAGGATGTTTAGGTTGTTGATGGGGCCCCCTCGGCCACTTGAGGTCAGGAAGAGAAAATGGGGTCAGAGCCTCACTTAGTCACCACCTAATGGGTGTCCTGAATATTGTCATACACAAGGAAAATGAGAAATTGTAGCTAAATGTACCTTTACATTTATGTACCTTTAAATGTACCTTTATAAAATACTTAAAATTTTACAAAGAGGTGGCAAACACGTAGAGAATATTTTGTAAATATTTTATACAATTTTGTACTGAGTATTTTGTACATGAAGGGACATTTAGCTACAAGTTCTCATTTTTCCCTACATGTGAATTTGGGGACCCCTGTACTGCAGGGATCTGCAAACTTCCATCTGGAGGTCAGATCTGGCTCACTGCTTGTTTTCGTCTGGCTCATGACTTAAGAAAGGCTTTTATGTTTGTAAATGGCTGGAAAAAATATTAGCATCATTTTGTGACAGGTGAAAATTATCCCAAATTCCTATTTGGATGTTCCATAACCGTGACCATAGATTTACTTGTCTATCAAGACAGCGTTCACACTACAGCTACAGAAGCATAGAGTTGTGACCGACAACAAAGGGCCTACAAAACCACAAATATTTACTGTCTGGCCCTTTACAGGAAAGTTTGCCAGTCTCTTTTCTAGTGGAGCAGGTTGGAGAAGCTATGAACTTGCTGAGGAAAGTGACTAAGCTTCATTAAACAAGGGAAAGGGGGCAGCAAGCAGCATGGTGTATTGCTGTGTTACCTTGGGCAAGTTTCTTAGCCTCTCTGTGCCTCCATTTCATAGCTGTAAAATAGGGATAGTACTAGTTGCTACCTCAGGTTGTTGTAAAGATTATATTTATATGCAAATCACTTATAAACAGTGCTTTACATACAAATGTGACACATAAGGAGGATGACAGATGTTCATGTTTGTCCCATGGGCATTTTCTCTAGGCCTTATATAATGGGGTGCTAGTAGCCCCTAAAACTTGACCTCTCTGGGTAGCACCCCACCTTTGGAATTATGAGATCCCCTGGCAGGCCTCCTAAGGCCCTCTTTCCCTAGAACAGGCCCCTTTCTCCTCTTTCTCCCAGGCCAACAGCTCCCAACTCCAGTGCCTTTGTGAGGCTCCTGCCTGCTGTCCCAGGGCTCCGCTGGGGGAGGCAGGATGTGTGCTGGTGCTGCAGTTACGTGCTGGAGCCCTCACAAACTTGGGCTGTGCTGCTCTCATGTGGGCCTGCGTCCGCATCATATCATAATGACTGCATCCTTGATGCTGTGTGGAGCTGCCGCAATGACCCTTAGTCTACAGTGGGTGTAGAGCCGTGGTATGCGGTGACCCTGTGTGGTCTGCTTGGGGCCTGGCTGCTCTGCATATTCATCCATTTTGCTTTATGGATGCCACATGCCAGGCCTGGGCCAGGTGTTCTGCACACATCGTCCTGCATCCTCCCGAGATCAATGCAGAGCAGCCCTGTGCTCATCTTACACATGTGGTTGGGGATCAGTCTCCCTCCTGTCTCTTGGGTTCCATATTTCTCTTTCCAGTGCACTGTAGAGATTTGGATTTTCTCAAGAACAGTGGAAATCACGACCCAGTCTGATAACTGCAGGTCCTTTCTGCAGCCTCCTTTCAGCTACGCCAACCCCTCCGCTTAGGCCATACTGGGTTCTCCAAGGCATCACATGAAGTGATGTTTGCAAAGTATTTGCTGTCTAGTGACCCACACAGGCAAGTCTGAGTTTGCTAGCAGGTGAACAGAAAAAAGCAAACTTTACCCACCAGTTTCATTTGAATCTAATAACACATGTAAGCCAGGCCTGCTCATCCCCCATGGGGACAGCTGTGCAGAGAGGTAAAATGACACTCCCAAAGTCACAGTCCTAAACCTAGCTCTGACTCTGAAATCCAGGAATGTTTTTGGCTGAAGTGACAAGTGAGAGGTAATGAGCATTGACTAGACTGTAAGCTCGATGAAGGCAGGGATTGTCACCTGTTTTATTCACCGTTGGCTCCTGAGGGTCTGGAACAGTGCCTGGCTCATGAGAAATACCCAGCAAATATTGGCTGAAATCGCAGAAAATATCGTCATCAAGGTGAAGATGAACCAGGAGCTTCCTATTTGGACCGGGAGCAAAGGAGAGAGCGTAGCTGTGCGCTGAGTGGTATTCTTTATATCCTTGGGCATTGTGAAACCCAAAATTAATTTTTGTTGTTTATGAACTTGAGCTTCTTTCCCATCCACAACATGGATCACTGGCTTCAAGTGGCAAAAACTTCCTTACCCCAGGATACGTTATCACTATAGGGAACATCTCCATGAGTGCCTACTGGGAGGAAGCAGAGGGTGTGACCTCGCATGCAGGTGACGCGTTAGATGCCCTTGCAGGATCTCGCTCGTCTCTGGGGAAAGGGAAAATCTACTTATGTCAGAAAAGTCTCTGGAGATTCACACATCCAGTATCACGCCATGGACTGAATTGTGTCTTCACCCTCCCCCTCCCCAGATTCATGTGTTGAAGCCTAACTTACCATGCGATGACTGTATTGTGAAGACAGGATCTTTAAGGAGGTGACGGGGGTTAAGTGAGGTCACAAGGATGGAGATGTGATCCTGTAGAGTTAGTGGTTAGTGTCCTTCTGAGAAGACACCGGAGAGCTCCCTCTCACCCTCTCCCTCCCATGTGAGGACAGAGAGCCATTCAGAGAGCCCTCATCAGGAACCAATACTTCCAGACCTTACTCTTGGACTTTCCAACCTTCAGAACTGTAAAAAGATCAATTTCTGTTCTTTAAGACACCCAGTCCATGACGTTTCATTATGTAACCCCAAGTGGGCTAATGTACATGGTTTCCCAGTGTTTGTTGTTTAAATAACTAGAATCTGGTTGGAAAGGTGTTTAAATCTTCCACAGAAGCAGAATTCTTCAAACGACACTGCTAGTATTAATTGCATCCAGGTATAATGATCCATATTTTTACAACAGAAAAAGTCACATTTAATTATATTCTATTTATAAAATGCATACCACTGTCCACTTCAGTCTCGTAGTGCTGTGTTCTGTGAGAGGGAAAGAAATTCTGGCTCAGAGAGGTTGAATGAGTTATTTAAGCACACAGCTTATAAGTGACAAAACTGAATACCAGTCCAGGGACAAGGATATTTAGACTCAGGGACATGGTTCAGATTCTCTGACTTTCATAGCCATATCTACCAAGAAGCAACAAAGAGCTCAAAATAAAGCACTGTCACCCAAGGAGAAATCCAGAAACTATGGAACGAAGGTTTTGTCTTTGTCCTTAATTTACCTGGCAGCATTTCTGAAGTAATGGATGTCTCAGAAATGTGTGGGACGCACTATGCCACATTTGCAGCAATTACCAGGCAGAATAAGGAGAAGCGGGGGAAGTGTTAGCAGCGCCCAGCCTCATCTGCTGTCCAGGCTGTTTGCTCTTGTTTACCTGAAGCCAGCCACATAAAAAGCACTCCATTTTTCCACTGATAAAAATTAGAGGAATTAAGTTTTTTGGGTAAGCATTCCAAGGCAAAAGAAACCATTTGGCTAAAGTGTCTGCAGCCTTGGATTTGATTCTTTGGAAACCACAAAAGTTTCTGGAAAACAACTAGTTCAAGTTGACGTGGGCCTTGTATGAGAGGTGTGTGCAGAGATGTCTCCTGTTGCCGGCTGTATGTACAGCCCGTGTTATACGGTTACCATGTTAGTGCTTTCTCATTTGTCTCTATTTTAAAAAGAAAGCATTATAGGAAGACTAACATCTAGGGGGTGGGGGGGCATGTACCTGCGGACAGCTGGCTTCTCATCAGACTGGGAGGAGCGCTGAGAAGGGAACACTGCACGCTTCTCCATCTCAGGCTCCCCGCCGCGCTCTTCGGAGGGGTCTGCTGCGTTCTCATCTTCACAGCAACTCTCTGAGTTAGTATCATCCACATTTTACAAATTGAAGAAATAGAGTTGTCAAATAACTCCTTCCAGTTGCTTTTTTCTTTTAAAGTTAGAAACGGAAACAAGATCTTATGATTCAGAAATCTGTGCTCTCACTGCTGATGGGACCCCCTTCCCCCCCCCCCCCATGATGATTCCGGGAGGGGTGAGGCCTTCCTTCCTCTTAGCTGATGTTGAGGGGCGTTTTCCCTGAGTGCCGTGCTCCTAGGGGAAAATGTTCATCTTTTTTTAAAGAGCATCCTCTTAGGGTCTGAGGTGCCTTTCACTCGTCCTCATTCATGTATCTGTCCCTGAATTCCAGCAGGAAAGGTCTCTCCCATGTGAAAATGACTTCTGCATTCCTGCCTGCCCAGTGTTGGCTCCTTGGCCAGGTCTCGGCTGGCTTACAGCTCTGGGCACTCTCATTGTCTTGCACTGACTTTTCAGCCTGGGTCATTGGTGGACGCAGAATTCTGACAGGTCCAGAGAACAAGATGTCTCTCCTGGGCCACTGAGGTCCCTTTTCACAGGGGCACCAGGACGCAGAAACCTGCGGGTGACGGACCACGACTCTGAAAGTGCATTCCGGTTGAACATCATGAGAGGTATTTTCTTTCTAGGTCAGGTTATAAAAGCACATAATATAGGTACTCCCGACGAAATAATCTTGTGCAGCAGCGTGATTCAGACACATTAGAGGATCTTAAAGCCAGTTTTGATAGCTGGGGAGGCTGCTCAGCAGCAGGAGCAGGGAGCAGGGATTGGGAGGTCAGACTGTCTGGGTTTGTATCCCAACTTGTTAGCCATGTAGCCTTGGACAAGTTTTCTTGACCTTTTTGGGTTTTAGTTTCTTTCTCTGTAAAATGAAAATAGTAGTAGTCACCTCCCTCTCAGAGTTAGCAGGAGTATTGCTGCCGAGAAGTAGCTATTGTGAGGATAATTCACTTGATCTTCGCTGTTTTTTCTCTGCAGTCTCACTGAGCTGTGTGGCACTGTGGAATTGTTGGGCCTCCTGAGTCTCTGGGTTGATGTCTTTTACTGGCTCTGAATTCTTCTCAGCTGTGACTTCCTCACAGGCTACTCCCACCTCGTTTCCTCAAGGAACTTCAAGAAGGAAAACGTTAGACTTTCTCATCCTATCCACCACGTCTCTTACTTTCTCCCCATCTTTTTGTCTCTGTGATGTGTTCTAGGATAGTTTCTCTGAAATTTTAGGTCTTCATTCTCTGTTCAGTTGTATCTCATCAGCTATTAAATCTGTCCACTGATTCATCAATTTTGATTATTTTTTAAGGTCTAAAATATCTGTTTGATTTTTTCAAGTCTTTCAACGCATTATTTCTTTATTTAATTCTTTTTTTTGAAATGTCAACCTTTGCATTTAATTTCTTAGAATATCGTAAGTAGAACTGTGTTATAGTCCATGGCTGGAGGTTTCAGGGCTTAAAGGCGGGCTCTGTTTCTGTTGTTCCTACTGGTGCTCACTTAGGTCGTCAGACGTGCTCGTGAACCTGGTTGGCCTCCACTGAGGCTTCCTTTTGCTTCTGCCTGGGGTGAGGTATCGTGCCAGTTACTGGTCTAGTCTGAGTTCAGGCTTCAGGTGCCAGGAATGAATAATTGCTGCTAGTCCCCCAAGGGCTGCTTATGGGGCCACGGATGAATCTGGGTGGTTCACTACATTCTCCACCTTTGTGTCCCTGGTTTTTACTTTAGACTTTTTTTCCCCTTGAAGCTATTAAAATAATAATCTCAGTTTTTAAACTTTTTCTTCTAAATTAGCAAATGTTCCTGGGTATTCAGTTTAACCAGCTGGGTTCTTCTAGAACTTGGTCTTGTGATTTATTACTAAATTGATATCTCTTTGAGGCTTTCAGAGGGTGTTTTAAAATAACCAGTATTTTTAGTTATCCTTATTGGACAGGCTGGTCCTGATTTCTTTATGTGCCATTACTAGAAGTGGAAGTCACCACTCTGCTTTAACACAACAGGATTGGTGGCTGTATTCATTGTGCCTATTGCTGTTTGTACAAGGCAGATACCTCTGTGACACTTTTTTTCCTACCTATTTCCCTTTTGGGGAAAGGGTAAAAAGGGGTTCTGTATGGATTTATTCAAGAAGGGGTAAATACAACGATCTTAACTTTTCCTCCTGGCAGAGGTGGTTTTTGAGGAGTGAGAAGTTTTTTTGAAGAATAGAACTCTTGTTGTTTGGTAGAAAAGAAGAAAGTTTCTGATCAATATTTGCCATTATCTTTTCTGTTCTCTTCAAAGTGTCAGAGTTTGTCATTCTCTGGTTTAACCTTTCCAGTGAGGTCACTTTTTGCCAAGTCTATTCCTTCCACTTACTCCATCACAATCTGTTTTAGAGTAAGACATTGTTTGTTTAGAGAAAAAATACTATTTATGTGATTGAATGGATTAAAAAAAAAAACACAGCTGGCTTGGCACCTGTGGCTCAAGCGGCTAAGGCACCAGCCACATACACCTGAGCTGGCAGGTTCGAATCCAGCGCAGGCCCGCCAAACAACAATGATGGCTGCAACAAAAAGTAGCCAGGCGTCATGGTGGGTGCCTGTAGTCCCATTCTACTTGGGAGGTGAAGGCAAAAGAATCGCTTGAGCCCAGGAATTGGAGGTTGCTGTGAGCTGTGATGCGACAGCACTCTATCCAGGGTGACAGTTTGAGGCTCTGTCTCAAAAAAAAAAAAACAAAAACAAAAACAAAAAACACAGCTCCAGGAAAAGTCGCAAGAAAATTCATCTATGTGTGAAGTGTGGGAACCTACCTCTTGGTTTTCTGGGTGAACATCTGTGTTCGGTTCAGCATCAGGACACTTATTGTTTTCATACAGGAGCATATTGGCTCAAAGCAATTATGAAGAAGACCATGTCCCCTGCGTGTTGCAACCTTATTATGAATTTTAAAGGATTGCAGTAATGAAGAAGCACTTGAAAAGTATGTTCTTCATCTGGAGATACCTAATGGTCAGAACAAGAGAGGTTGGAGAAAGAAAATTTGTGACAGGTGCTATTTGTTGATACATTATCCTTCCTTGTTTCCTCCTTCACGTCTTCAGATTCCAAATTCCTGTTTCCAAAGCAGCCTTCAAAATGGCAAAAACCACTCAAAATATTAATATTGCCCCATATGGATTTATTTTATTCATTTGAAATTTCATCGTCAGGAAGACAACTTACAGTGAACCTGATTCTGTTTCAAGAGTCTTCATTTGACAGTATCCTCCAAAGACTGCTTAGGATACGGGAGCAAGAATTCGGGTCAAAGCTTGGGATACCTGCAGTTTTTAGTTGTGCAGCCCTGACTTTTAATGCGACACTGGCAGTTGAATCTTACAAAGAGGATAATTTTAGATGCTATCATTGGTCACCAGTGCGTTACAGAAAATGTGTCCTCTTATCTAAATTGACATATACCTCTCTTGTGAGTGGTTAGATTTATTATGATTATAGACTGGACTATAATGAAGTTTGTGTAGTCTGTATTTTATATGTTTCATAAAACCCATCAATACTACATGCAAAGGTTGTTTTCATATGCTTTTTGTTAATATGGCGTGAAAGATTACCAAAAAGAAGGAACGCATTGGGAATTTCCATGGAATCAATAAGTAGAATGATCTCTGTGATTTTATCTTCTTTTGAAAAATTTTGTAATGTTTCTTTCAGATCCCTTCTTTGACTATCGTGGATCACAGACAGAAAAGAATCTGGTTGCTTAGCAACTGGATTATATATGATGGAACTCCTTGAAAGACTTTATTATTTATTTATTTTTTTTATTTGAGACAGAGCCTCAAGCTTTCACCCTGGAGAGAGTGCCGTGGCATCCCAGCTCACAGCAACCTCCAATTCCTGGGCTCAAGCGAGTCTCCTGCCTCCGCCTCTCAAGTAGCTGGGACTACAGGCGCCTGCCACAACACCCGGCCATTTTTTGGTTGCAGCCGTCATTGTTGTTTGGCGGGCCCGGGCTGGATTCGAACTGGTCAGCTCAGGTGTATGTGGCTGGCGCCTTAGCCCGCTGAGCCACAGGCGCCGAGCCTCCTTGAAAGACTTTAAAGTGTTAACTCTTTAGAAATCCAGAGAGATCTAGTGAATCTCTTAAAAGTAGAGATGGATTGTGCGCAGAAAAAACTACAGTGAAAAGTGTCTCAAAAGTAGACAGAAAAGATCTCGGAACTTTTTGAATAAACTGCTTTCCAGTTTAGAAAAACCCGTCATTTAAAAAAAGTGAAATAGTTGCACTGAACAATGACAGGCTAGTGCTCTTGTTTCAAATTCCCACCTCTAATGGGTTATTAACCGTCTCTTTTCTGCAGTCACTGTATTGTTACAGCAAACCCCCAAAGCCAGGTGCGTAATGACGCACTTAGCTTCCTTCTGCCTTTCCCCCAAAAGGCTGATCTTCCACTCATGGGTGTTTTTTTTTTTTCCCCTTTCTATCACGTTTCCGTTTCTGAAACACAGTTGAATAATGGTTGGAACATTAATTGTAACTTGAAATGAAAAGAATCCTAATTAGAATGAATTTCCTTTTATCATTTTATCAATTCTTCAACGTGAACTGATTTCTTTTGTGCCTGCTATTTTCTGTTCTTCTTAAAATGTCTTCTGCTTTCTCGGATGGACCAGTATTAGCAAATGATGCTGTGTAGGTGGAGGTGAGAGGCCCACTGTGCTGCTCAGTTCTTGCTTCTGGAGACTCAGGGAAGTGCAGGCTTTAAGAAAAATAAATGGGCTCGGTGCCTGTGGCTCAACAGGCTAAGGCACCAGCCACATACACCTGAGCTGGCGGGTTCGAATCCAGCCCTGGCCTGCCAAACAACAATGACGGCTGCAACCAAAAACAGCCAGACGTTGTGGCGGGCACCTGTAGTCCCAGCTACTTGGGAGGCGGAGGCAAGAGACTCACTTGAACCCAGGAATTGGAGGTTGCTGTGAGCTGTGATGCCACGGCACTCTATCCAGGGTGACAGCTTGAAGCTCTGTCTCAAAAAAAAGAAAAAGAAAAGGTGCTTTTGGAGAGAGGAAAGTAGATGTGTTTTCTGATTTTATGAGTCTCTTTTGTTTTTAAACTTTTTTTTTTTTTTTTTTTTAGCGTTTAGTCTCTGTTTTTAAATTTTAACTTAATTTATTTTTTTAATTTCAGGTTAATGTGAAGGTACATACAACTGGGTTACAATGTTTGCGTTTATTAGGTCGAGTCCGTCTTGTAGTTGTTTCCCTCACCTAAGATGTTCCTAAACTTTCTTAATTTCTATTGCTTGCTTTTTCTTCTTGTGCCTTCACCGTCAGGCATCCAGGGGATTGACCCTCCAAGTTGCCTCCCTCCCTCGTACGTCGTGCCTTCCAAGACTCTTCCTTGCATTTGCTTTATAGTCAAGGAACAGATTTGTTCTCAGTAATTCTACACTCAGGGTGACACAGTCTTTCTGGGAGCAATTTTCATCTATTCCACTACCAGGCTCTACCACCTGACTCTCTTTCTTGGCAAGGTTTCTGATGTTCATTTCCCTCTCCTGTGCGTTGCTTGAGGTTTAGATAAGCTGTATCTTCTGGTCATGCTGCAAGCAGGGCTGGCTTCATGTGCACGTCACCAATACAGTTGCACAAGGCCTCATTCTCAGGAGGCTGTAATGCTTGGGGTTTAATGCTGTGCAGTAGCTGCCTTGAAATTCTTGGTAATTTAGTCTTTAAATTTGTGTTTTGTAAGTGAAGTCTAATGGGAAGTCTAATGGATCTTGAAGCCTTGGCTCACACGTGGTTTTGCCTCTGCCTCCCTGTAGCCCCCACTTTTCACTCCCTTTCCCTTGAATGAATTCCTGGCCACCTGCTCCTACTACTGTGTTGCACTGGCTGGGCCAGACACCCAGTTGCATTACAGAGGCCTTTGCCCCATCCTGCTTCTCCACAGCCACTGGGGGCCTGGGGAGGCATGTGTGGGAAGGGTTCAGATCCCAGATCACCACATCACAGTGCGTTCAGCAGCTGGGGCCTCCTGTCTGCATTGATCCAGGCACTTGAGTGTGTCTTGATATAGAAGTTGCAGTTCCTTGAAGATCGTTAGTCTATTGTGGTGTGAGTGAACCTGGGAAGGGAAAAATGACTTCTCTGCCTCTAGAGAAAATGATAGGGCTATCGTTTTCATTTTGGAGTGGGCCCTGCCAATTATGCAGTATGCCCTAGCTGTGGACATGAGCTATGGGTAGTTTTACTTGTGCAAATGGTTGAATTCCATGGGTTTTTGAGAGATTCAAATTGAGGGAGCTGTTATTATCTCTTGGGGAAATTAGAAGTTCTTGATTTATTTTAATTTGCTTTTTTCAAACTGTAAAAACAATTTATACTTTTTATAACAACAACAAAAAAAACCATACAAATTGGAAGTCAACATTCTGTTCCCCCTCCTTTCCAGTTCCCCCTTCTTTCCAGAGTGAGCTGTGTTCACACTGGGTGTGTATGTGTGAGCTTCCCAGACGTTTAGTCATGATCATGTAATACATACACATGCTCACACACATTGATGTGTGCAAACACACACACGTGCACAAGCCATGTGGGTTTGGGGAGGGGTATGGCAAAAATGCTTGTATCTTGACAATGTGCAAATCTCTTCATTTCAGTACATATGGATACGTCTTCTGCCTTCTTGGACTTCTTGGGAAGCCAGGTTAGGTACTGGCCCCAGATACCGTGTACCACTGATTATAAAGCCAGGACCTATTCTAGCCTCTTAAGAACTCCAGGCCTCGGCAAAAGGTGTGTCTTGTTTTCCAGATTAGTCATTTAATGAGTTTGGAGACAGGGAGTTGGGAAACCTTTATTGATTTCTAACTTGGATGTTTATTATTTCCTTTTGCCCGTCTGACTATGCTGGGAGTCGTAAGTGATATGGGTGGTAATAGTATAGATCACCTTGGGACCCAGGATGTATTGATTAGGAGTTTAGTGGTTCCTGGAGGTGTCCTATACTCCCATCAATAAGTGAAGGATTATGCTCATGTTTACCTTCCACGTGTGGGCGCATGTATGTGCCTATCCCCTCACACGTACACAGGCTCAATGTTGACTCTAAGTAAGTACTAGAGTGTAAGAACTACATACAGTAACACCAATATAGCCCAATCACGAAGAAGGATTAAGCCCCCAGAAGACCATTGCTCAGGGACTCCATTTGATAATCCTCTACCCCATCTTCTAGGAGTTCCATGAGAATAGACACTGGCTGATGGATATTCATCATTGCTGTGGTTTATAGAGAAGATGCTAGACCAGCTGATATTGAACTTTTGCAGTTGATAGGTGGTTCTCTTTGGACCAAGGCTTTTCAGATTTAGAAGATGGTTTGTAGTTGTTATTAATCACTGTTTAAAAACTTTGTTTCGGTAGCTGGGTATTGTGGCGGGCGCCTGTAGTCCCAGCTACTCAGGAGGCTGAGGCAAGAGAATCGCCTAAGCCCAGGAGTTGGAGGTTGCTGTGAGCCGTGTGACACCACAGCACTTTACTGAGGGCAATGGAGTGACACTCTGTCTCTACAAGAAAAAAAAAACAAAAAACTTTGTTTTGGACAAAGTATATTTTAAATTTATGGGTGTCCTTCATGTCTGCAGAAATGGTTAGTTACAATTATTTACCATTCATTATCACTTAATTATTAGGGACAGTAATAAAATTATTTTCACATAGAATAGTTTTTGCTCCAAAGGAGCCTAACTGGAGATACTATATGAAAGCAATGATGAGATCCTATCTTATGTCCCACAGAAGTAGCATAACCCTTGTTGGGGACTGCTCTCATGCATTGCTTGATCTACATATCATGCCCCAACTACCTTCAATGTTCATTATGCATTCATCAATCACTAGTCCATCATTATTCTTATCATAATCTCATTTGTTTCAGTTTCATTTTAAAAATTATTTAGAGGTTTCTGTGAGTCTGGTACAAAAAAAGATTTTTCTCTTTTATTCTATTATACCACGTGGTCATTAGTGTCCTTTAGTTGGAGCCAAACTTAGCAGTCTTCAATAAGTGGAAGGATGTTTTCACCTCTTTATGTTGAAAACAAAGGCAGATTATAGAGAAACCACGACACATTAAGGTTTTCTTGAAAAAAAAAGAAAAAAGCAGATAACTTCTATGATGTGCCCTGAGCTCTGTGCCAGTTTATCTCCTGCATCTTTGCTTCCATTTCTGTATTCAGACATCAATATCACTGGTGTTTAGAATTATATAATGAGGTACTGAAAATTTATTTATAGTGTACTAAATTGTTAAGGCATGAAGAACCAACTGTTACATTTAGGGGGAAAAAAATCTCAAACTATAGAAGTGTTGAAGGATATAGATTTTTAAAATAATCCTCATTTGACTAGAAATCCACTTAACCAGAATGTTGGCTGGGCACCTGTACACAGTGGTTATGGCGCCAGCCACATGCACTGAGGCAGGCAGGTTCAAACCCAGCTGGGGCCAACTAAACAACAATGACAAGTGCAACAGAAAAATGGCTGAGCATTGTGGTGGGTGCCTGTAGTCCCTCCCAGCTACTTGGGAGACTGAGGCAAGAGAATCACTTAAGCCCAAGAGTTTAGGGTTGCTGTGAGCTGTGACCCCATGGCTTCTCACTGAGAACAACATAGTGAAACTGTGTCTCCAAAAAAAAAAAAAAAGGATGTTTTTTAATTGGTTTTCATGTTCTTATTTAATTTATTCAATGATACTTTATTGAACCCCTGACATTTTTCCAGGTGTCAGGGTAATGACAGTGAATTGAATGATAGTAAACATAGATAATGTGGTAAGTTAAACCAAACACTATAGAAATTAGATGTAACTAATACACTAACATATAACATTTAAAAAGTACATAAAAATCCATAAAAAGGCAAAAAAGAATAGGGGAAACTAAGAACAAAGGAGACAAATAGAAAACAAAGAGCAAGATGATTAGTTTAAACCTAATCTTATCAATAATTACATTAAATGTAAGTGGTCTAGGTATCTCATTTAAAAGGCAGAGATTTTAAGACAGGATAAAAGAAAAGGCAAGACCTAACTATAAGCTCTCAACCAGCTCTTGACAATCTTTTTTTTATTTTTTTGAGACAGAGCCTCAAGCTGTCACCCTGGATAGAGTGCTGTGATATCACAGCTCACAGCAACCTCCAACTCCTGGGCTCAAGCGAGTCTCCTGCCTCTGCCTCCCAAGTGGCTGCGACTACAGGTGCCCACCACAACACCCGGCCATTTTTTGGTTGCAGCCGTCATTGTTGTTTGGCGGGCCGGGCTGGATTCGAACCTGCCAGCTCAGGTATACGTGGCTGACGCCTTAGCCCGTTGAGCCACAGGCGCCGAGCCGAGCTCTTGACAATCTTAAAGAGAAACAAGAGTAAAAGTATAGACTAAGTAAGTCTATATAGGAGTAAAAGTATAGACTAAGTTATACTGAACTTATACCAATCAAAAGGAAGCAGAAATGATTTATTAACATCTAACAATGAACTTTAAAACTAAGAATATTGTTGTGCCCAGGAGTTCCATTAAGACCACCCTGCCAAACAAGCCAAACTTATAGCAGAGTCCTTTTTTTGAAGAGCCGGCTGGCACCTGCCTCAGTGTCCCAACATGGGGTTTCTGAGAGCAGCCCCAAGTGCTTAAGGGGTCAGGTTTTTAAGGTTTAGTCTGTATCCTGGTTGGCACGCAGGCTGTGAAGGTGCATTTGGGTGGGGGTGGCAAGCATTGTACAGAAGCAGAATTTTGCAGTTAGTTAGCCACATGTCATACATCTTTGTTTTAATATTTTCCCATACATCTTAGTTCCAGTACTTTTCCTTCAAACATCTTTGTCTCAGTATTCTGTCCACCTGGTATTGTCTGAAGCAGTGGTTCTCAATCTGTGGGTTGCGACCCTTTTGGGGGTCGAATGACCTTTTCACAGGGGTCGCCTAAGACCATCCTGCATATCGGATATTTACATTCCAGTTCATAACAGTAGCAAAATTACAGTTATGAAGTAGCAATGAAAATAATTTTATGCTTGAGGGTCACCACAACATGAGGAACTGTATTAAAGAGTTTCAGCATTAGGAAGGTTGAGAACTACTGGTCTAAAGGTTAGCCCAGGGATAGTCGGTTCATTTTCTAGGCCCAGGAGTTTGTTAAGCAAGAAGTTAGTGAGTACTTTCCCATCTATCTTGGAAGTGAACCAGACTTACTGAATTTGTTGAGGGCTTGCAGCCCAGGATTTTCTCAGGAGTTAACTGGTATTTTTCCATTATAGCCTAGACCTAACATATTACCAGTGATATTATCATTTCATAATAAAAAGAGGTTAATGAATCAAGACTATACTAAGATTATGCATTTAATAATAAGACTTCAAACTATATGAACTAAAAACTTACAGAACTGAAAGAAATAGATGAATCTGCATTTACAGCCAGAGATCTCAGCACCCTTTACTTAATAATAATTTGGGGAGGAATGCCAGAAAAGGCATATGCACAAGCCCTGTGTTCAGAAACAGCTTGAGGGCGGCACCTGTGCCTCAAAGGAGTAGGGCGCCGGCCCCATATGCCGGAGGTGGTGTTTTAAAACCCAGCCCCAGCCGAAAACTGAAAAAAGAAAAGAAGAAAAAGCTTGAGTATTAGAAGAACCCAGTATGTTTGGAGCAGAGTGAGTTGATGGAGAATGGTTCATTGTACACCAAAGAGATGGTAGGGGTTAGATTCCTTAAGATCTTGTGGACTATTGCAGAAGCACAAAACAGGATTGGGGAGCCAAATGTGTTTGCTTCATACTATAAATTTGATTTATTATTTAATTATTATGTGGCTCTTAGGATTTCTTCACAGCCTAAAACTGAAAACAATAGGTCACGAAGAGCCTCACACTTTAAAGAACAGGCTGGACCTGATAGGATGCCATCAGGGGACAGGTTTGTTTCTTTCCCATCACTTCTTTCAAACCTCTTGTATCAGATTTTCTATGTCTCTGGATCATATCTTGGAGATCTATCAAAGCTTTTGAGGCTTGTATTTGGTTATTAAAAAGTCCAGTATGATCTAAATCAAAACTCCAATTTCCCATTATTCAATTCAATGCTTCTATACTTGGTTCAGCTCAGGGCTTCCCTTGCCTTGGACACCTGCAGCAGGGGAGATGTATATGGCCCTTTGTCTCAGCTCTCCTTGACATAACCCCGCCTGCACGTGCTTCTGGTTCTTCAGGGTCTGGGAAAGGCAAGTGTGAACCAAGGAGGGAGGAATTAGGTCCTTTAATGTCTTTTAAACTCACTTTTGGGTCCTGAATACTTTTCTTACGGAGTTCTTTGGTAGTTCTTTGTCCCCTGTCCCTAACACACACACATTTCCTCTCCTTGGCTGGGGAACTGTGCCCTCCAGCTGACCCCTCTTCTCTTCTGCTTTCTACTTTTAAGCTGCAACTCCAGCTTCTTCCTTGTAACGTCACCTCCCCTCAATAGCCAGTGGCCCTCTGAGTCCCTTCGAGGCAGTTCAAGTCCACTGCTACCTCTGCATTGTCCTCTTGGCCCATAGAACAGGGTCTGAAGCTTTGCCCCACCAGACATTGGAACTGTAGGATTCCTCCACTGTGCCCTCACACTTCAGAGGAAGCTTCAGGCAGCTCTCATATCTATCACATACAAAGTCACACAATTACGTTCAGGGACGCATCCTAGAGAAAGTGCCTCGTAGCTCATTCCTGAATATCACTAGGGTCACCTTTAAAGTACCCCCCTCTGGAAGCACTTTTTCTAGGATGAGTTCACAAACTTAATTGTCAGACCTTTGTACGACAACAGCTCTGATGGCCATTCCGGTCAAAGACTTCCAAAACGCTTCGGAAGGTGGACTAGGCGCGGGCAGTGCAACACTTCCCCAGGAGAGTATTTCGAGGGTGACTATGGTGATACTCAGTATGAGGTATGGAGCACTTCTTCTAGGATGCGTTTGTGAACTTAATTCTCTGACCTTGGCAAGCCCCAGACTCTAAGAACGCTTCTACACCTTCTCTGGTGGCAGCTTGCAGAGACCCATGACTTTTCTTTCTAAAACTCGGTAAGAATTCTGCCTGGGCTGGAGCTGCCAGCCTCCTTCTGGCACCCCATCTTCTCTTTTGGGGGAGTTCTCTTGCTGCCGTCTTCCCTTAGAGGCAGAATGTCTTCTCTGCTTCCTTGCTCTAAGGAGGGGAACTCCACAGCAAACCCTACTAAGCCAACAACTCTGAATAATCCTCCTCATCCAGCAAATCCCCAGCCTTGTCTGGAGTAGACTGGAGGTGGGAGATGAGCTCAGTGTGGGAGCAGTATGTATCCTGTATCCTGTCAAGGGCTTTGCAGACGAGTCTCTCTAGTGTAGAGCTCTTCCTTCAGCTTTCAGCCTTTAATATCCTGTTCTGTGTGGGAAAAAGTTTGAGTATAGAAATAAGGGTATCTTTTGCACTTATTTGTACTAATGAAATATAAAGGGCCCAGCTAATTTAGTTGTTCCAGATTCTTTTGAAAAGCTGTAATGTGATAGTAGAAATTTAAGACTTTGCTCAATTAAAAGTATTTCTCAGAAATCAAGCTCATCCGTCTACCATCTGGTTTGGAAAGAAAGAGGCCTCTTCCTGGAAGGAGCATTTTTAAAAAGCGACATTTAAGAATTAGCCACCATTTACGTAAATGCTTTTGGAAATTTTGATTCACATAAAATTTAATGATTTGATATATTAGGGAATAGTACATCCATAGACATCAGTTTCTCAGAATTTGAATTTTATAGTAATAAATGTGAACATACCGTTAGGCATTCCATTGATGCTTTTCACTTGGCTCTGTTCTTAATCAGTTGTTGGGTCCTTTTCCTAAAGTCCCCTGTTTCTTTATGAGAAAAGTAATGGAAAAATAATGACTATTCTAATACTGGCTAAAGATGAAGAAACATAAGAAATTATTGATCAAGACTGCCCTTCAATTCTGTGGGATTGTAGAGAGAAATCTTCTTGAAAGCTGGGTGTATTCAGTTGTTTTTAAATGTCTAGAAATAAATATTGGTACCTTTAAAAAGTTTAGAAAAAGTCTAATGGCTAAAAAAGAAAAATTTAAAAAATCAGAAGTCATTCTGTTAGAATTCTCCCGTGGAGGTAATAAAACCAGCCCTCCCTCCTTATTACAGGGGCTCTTTGTGTGGTAGATACAGGTGTGATGGGTGGTGAGGAATGTCACGTCCGTGGGCAGGGAGGTGACAGTAGGAAGAGGCAGTTCTAATCCTGTGGGATCTGCATGCAGCCCAAGGCCTCTGAGAGGTGGAGGTGAAGGGATTGTTAAATATTCTTTTTAATGTAGACCAAGATAGAATGTTTAATTTCATCTTGGTTTGTATTGATGGCAGTTGAAGATTGGCACGTCTCTGAGAACCACACTTATTTCTCCACGTTTTGCCTCAGTTATGCCATTTTGTTTCTAATCAATTACTAGCATATTAACAAAATAATACAGTTGATAGCTATCAACCACGTTGTCAGTTTTTCCCCCACATTGGAGGGTATCTATCCACCTACCCATCCTCGCTTGATACGCCTTCTGCCTCTTGGCAGCTACCCAGCTTACCGGCAAAGGGCTTATCGTCCACTCCGAGACCTGTAAAGTATTAGCAGATGCCTAAAAAAGGATTCGGTAATATTTCTTCAAAGGGTATCTAAATGGGATAACGATTGTCTTTGTGTCTTTCTGAATCCAGACATTTGACTGGGCCCTACACCTCCTTTTAGAAGGCTGCCCTGGCTGGGCCTTCAGCAGCAAAGGGACTTTTCCAGGGATGGGTTCAGAGAAGTGCCTTGTATTCACAGGGAGTCTTTGTGTTCTTGTGTAGCATTTGAGACCATCCCTCTGTAGGTTGCTGACAGCCTCCTGTTTTTTTCTCTCTGCAGCTTCGTTCAGGGTAAAATGAGTTGGACTACATTTTTTTGTACATAAACATTTTTTAGGCTGGACCTGGTGGCCCACGCCTATAATCCCAGCACTCTAGGAGGCTGAGGCAGGTGGATTGACTAAGCTCAGAAGTTGGAGACCAGCCTGAGCCAGAGCAAAACCTGTCTCTAAAAACATAGCTGGGCGTTGTGGCAGGCACCTGTAGTCCCAGCTACTTGGGACGCTAAGGCAAGAGAGTCGTTTAAGCCCAAGAGTTGGAGGTTGCTGTGAGCTGTGATGCCACCGCACTCTACTGAGGGCGACAAAGTGAGACTCTGTCTCAGAAAAACAGACAACAACAAAAAGAACAGCCATTTTTAAAAAATGAGAATACTTAGCCTTAGAAATTATAGCAGGAAACACCAGTCTTTATTCACTTAAAAAATATAAATAGTAACAATATACTTCGTATTTATATCATAACCAGTTAAAATGGAAAATCCTGTGGCAGAAATGAGAGTAGGCTGGCCAAAGTGTCTGTTGAGAGAAAAAAAAAAAAAGGGCAAAGAGGCAGAAAATGGAGAGAAATGGGGAAATAGAATGATTAGCTTGCTGAGAAAAAGGGAGACAAAGAGCCTCCATGTTTTTTTAATATGTTCTTTAGTATTAAAGTGGTCATTGATTAGCTTGTGGCCACATCTCCCTGTGGGGCTATGAAGTATAATCAATATTATTTTTCAAAAATAGAATCAAGAGAAGAAAACAAATATCCCTCTCACCTTGTTCCCCTACAGAAATATTGAAGCTCTATGCTGGATGCATAATGCTGGTAATAATTTTTTTGATACATTGTTATATAAGAGTAGAAAGTAACAGGGCTGATTACAAGTTCCTGTTATAAAGATTTCCATACTTTATAGCTATGCCTGTTATCAGGTGGGTATACTGCATGTCTATGTATGATATTTGTGCACAAAATAAATTTGTGATTAAATTTGATTTGGCATCATGGTTGCCTGTCTCATGGCACATGTGGAATTGGTTGTACCTTCTGGGTCTCGAGACTTCTGTCTTTACTGAACTGGTTGTAACATGCTGGTGCCTAGAACCCAGTATGACAGGCCCTCCTAAGGAGGCCAGCTGGGCTCAAAGGAGATACTTGATTTTTCTCCCAAAGTGTGTTTTATAACCCATGTGACCTGAGGACTCACTTTGTTTAGGAGTGGGAGCCTGCTCTTTCCCCATAGACATTCTAAATGGTTTCACAAGGCTAAGTCACTAGTTTTTCCTATCATTTGACCTGTGATATAATATCTTGTACTGAAGGTTTCCTTCTTTTTTTCTGATAGAATAGTAATTTTCTAAAGGCTTTCCTGGAGACTGATTGAAATGGGCATGGTTGTCGCATCATAGAAATTGACTGAATGTTGACTCTAAGACTTGTCCTTGATAAACAATGTTATAAGCTTTACTAAAACAGGAGCAAGACGGGGAAAACAAAATAAGTGGATTGTACGGAGTCCCCTAAGGAGAATATTTACACAATCACAGTGGCTAAAATGGCTGAAGACTTGATGATGGTTTACAGCAGAATACTTTTTGGTCAGAGAAGAGGAAATGTTTTGTGTTAAGTGAATTAAGATCAATGTGAAATTTTATTCACATACTGATCTTACAGTAGGTTAAATAATATATCCCAATGTCGCAGTGCTCTTTCTTAGAATGTAGTTATATAAATAAAAATCTTTGTTTCTTGGATCACATTTAATATGGATTTTACACTTTAGTACTAGGAACTTTATGTTCAATGCCACACTTCTGATGATAGGCTGTTATAGATTCTGGTAAGTAATTTTTCACAGAATGAAATTCAGTTTTTCTCCACTGAAAAACTATTGAGCTATAAAACTATGGAGCTACTATTTCCTTCCCCCACACATCAAAATGGGATGCTTTGGAAATATGGCAATTTAGCTTATGTGAATTGGTTCATTAAAGTGGAAAAGGTCTCATCGGGTCCTTTCTAAGGCTTGCCACGCTTCCTTTCTCAGTGTCTGAGGTCCTGGTGTTTGGTGCTGGGTAGAGTGACCATACAGCTAATTTCCTAACAGAGGAGGATTTATTATTAACTCTATTAATTGTTATTTTACTAATAGCTTTATCGAGATATTAATTTCACCTATCATATAAAGAGATGTTTAGATAAATTCACCACCCATTTAAAATATACAATTCAGTGGTTTTCATATATTCCTAGAGTTGTGCAATTATGACCATAATCAATTTTAGAACATTTTTATCACCCCCAAAGGAAACCTCATGTGCATTAGCAGTTGCAAACCATTTTCTCTAACCACCACTCCCAGCATCAGGAAAATACAACTCTGTTTTCTGTTTGTATAGTTTACCTTTTTTCACATACATGGACTCAGACCATCGGTTAACATGTTTTCAAGGTTCGTCTCCATTGTAGCACATGTCAGTACTGTATTCCCTATTATTGCTGAATTATATTTCATTGCATGGCTACATTACATTTTATATAGGCACATTTAGGGTATTTTCACATTTCGACTATTATGCAGAATGCTGATATGAATATTCATGTACATCTTAGGTGAACCCATACTTTCATTTCTTTTGAGTCTATACCTAGGAGCGGAATTGCTGGGTTACATAACTATGTTTAACTGTTTGAGAAACTGCTAGACTGTTTCGCAAAGTACCTGCACCATTTTACATTTCCACCAGTAGTGTATAAGTGTTCCAATATCTGCACTTTTGTACCATCTGAGTTGGATATGTTCAACAAGAAGAACATGTTCAGGTCCTGTAGTAGTCACTATTGTTTGCAAGGACCAATCCTACCTTTATCTTGAAAGGAATCGACTCCTTTAAACTCATTTTACAGGGGACAGTTATGGCTTTTTACTAGTAAGATACTATAGTAGGTCAGCTTTATTCATTAAGTAAGATGATTTTACCCAGATGAATCATTTTGTACAAAATTGGCTCCCTGGGGCAAATATGTAGCAGGTAATCTGGGTAATCTAATCAGACCTTTAACTACTTTTATCAAAGTTTGTTCCAAGGGACATTCTTCTGACAATGAATCTCTCTCCTACGTCTCTCCTGGCTATTTATGCAGACCAGTGGACTTTGGGTTTTACAAATCTTTGTCATCTAATTGCTTGCTTCAGTTGTTATGACCAGCGGACGGTGTCTGATAAGATATTTTGTGGGGAGTTTATAGCCCTCTACCCACCACTGTGGCAATGGATACACCTCATTAGCAGTAGCTGACAGTACTCTGATGGGATGAGAGGGTGATGATGCACAAAACGCTATCAACATCAGCTGACCCAGAAACCAGGACATCATCTGTGGTCAGTGATGGGGTTGGCACAAAAAATGTCTGCTAGACTTTAATACCTTGAAAACATATCCTTTCTAGATTAGATGATCTAATGTGTTGGCTTTCATCTGTTGATGAAAACTATATATCAAAATGTTTCTCTTTTCTTATTTGCTGCCAGAAAACTCAGAGCTGAATTTTTTGTTCAACCATAGTTAACTAATTCATCAATGTCTTTAATATAACAATTTCTGTGTTCCTTCCAGTTTTTTAAATTGTATTTTTAATTGTTCTAATCGTATAGGATTTTTTTTTTAACATTACTAGCTATCTTTGAATTTATTTTGCAAGTTGTATTTTAAATAATTTTTGAGATCACCTGACCATAAAATATAACTGTCTTTTCCCTCCAGAATCTTAGGGCCCTTGGAAAGCTTCTGATTTGGTTTAGGTGGTCAGCTCTTCCCCTCAGTACCCTTTCTTCTCTGGGATTCCAACATCTGGGGCTGTCCTGTCTTTGTCATGCTAGAGGAGTGTTAAGAATGTTCTTTGGGTATTTTTCTAGAATTTAATTAGAAAAGATAAAATACATGACAAACAGATACTTATTTCAAAATTCAGTTGTCTTCAGAGAAAACAGGCTCAAGTCTAAACTGTAGCTCTTCAAGTTGTCTCTGATGTAAAATAGTCTTTTAAGTTTCTGGTCTTCTCTAGGGAGCAGGTACTTCCCTTGAAACTGAAGCAAGAACTGCCCTGTTCCTAAGGCCTTTCAGAGAGCTCAGCTTTCTGACCGTGCCCCCCAGGGAAGAATGGAGTTCTCACCTTAGCTTGGTGGGGGCAGCCTTAGAGCCCTAGTGCCTTTGGTTACCCTACTGTGCAGCAGCCTTGAACCTGAGAGGGAAGGGAAATACAGTCCAGTCTTCATATTTTGCACTTTCTGTATTTGACACTTTACCTACTTGCTAACATTTGTTATCCCAACACCAGTACTTGCAGCACTTCTGCGGTCACTCTTGTATCTTTGTGCAAGTGGTGAAAATTTTGAATCATCAGATGTGAATGCTCCCAGCTGAAGTTTAACTAGGGATATTGTCATCTTGTTTTATCTCGCATTCCGTGAATAAGAGTCCTTTTTGCCCAGTCTATTTATTGCCATATTTTTCACCTTTTTTGGGCTTTTAATTCATGATTTCACTGTTTTATTTTTATTTTTTTTAACAAGTGAACAGTTTATTAAGAATTAAACAAAGGTATGATGTGATACAGTATAAGCAAGAAACTCAAGATAGGTATAATAGTACTACTCACACAAAAACTTAAATTTCATCTCAAAAAAAATCACAAGACGAGAGAAAGCAACATATTAACCACAGTATAATCATTCATAGGAAAACAGTAATTAAGCAATAAATTAAATTAAATAACACAGTTCAAACTATCAAACTCATAGGCCACAATGATTTTACAAGACAAGCAATTCCAGAAATCTTATAAACAATAAAAAAAGAAGAAATATTTTAATACCATTCAACTTGATCTGGATACACCTGATATTGAAATTGGAGAAAATACATTGTTATAAAGGGAAATTACAAACAGTGTTTCACTTATAAATGAGGATGCAATATCCTAAACAACATATTGACAAGTTGAATTAAAAAATTAATGTTTAAGTAATGTACTTTAGTCAAAATTGAATCCAATTTATATGAAAGTTAGTCACTATTTTCTTTTTCTTTTTTTTTCTTTTTTTCTTTCCCTCACCCCCTCCTTCCTTCTCTGTCTGCTCTCTTTCCCCCATGCCCCACTGTGTCATTCATTGTCATTAATTGTCCTCAAATCAAAGTTGAATACATAAGATTCATATTTCTCCATTCCTGTGATGTTTCACTAAGAATAATATGTTCCACCTCCATCCAAGTTACTACAAATGCTGCAAAGTCTCCATTATTTTTGATGGCTGAGTAATATTCCATGGTGTACATATACCATAGCTTACCGATCCACTCCTGGGTTGAAGGACATTTAGGCTGTTTCCACACTTTAACAATTGTAAATTGGGCTGCAATAAACGGCCTAGTACAAGTGTCCTTATAATAAAAGTTTTTTTTTTTTTCTTCTGGATAGATGCCCAGCAATGAGATTGCAGGATCAAACGGGAGGTCTAGGTTGAGTTCTTTGATCTTTCTCCATACTTCCTTCCAAAAAGGTTGTATTAGTTAGCAGTCCCACCAGCAGTGTAAAAGTGTTCCTTTCTCTCCACATCCATGCCAGCATCTGCAATCTTGAGATTTTGTGATATAGGCCATTCTCACTGGAGTTAGATGGTATCTCAGGGTGGTTTTAATTTGCATTTCTCTAATAGTTAAGGATGATGAGCATTTCTTTCAAGTGTTTACTGGCCGTTCGTCTGTCATCTTTAGAGAAGATTCTGTTCATCTCTCTTCCCCATTGATGTATGGGAT
>CAUYRH010029681.1:0-23626 GCA_963574655.1 Perodicticus potto
GCTAGTCCCTGGCAGAGGTGCTTCCCCTGCTTAGCAATGATGGTGAAGATAGTTGCTCCCTCCCCAACCCCACCCAGAGACAGTTACTGTTTTGAGGGCCTGTCAAAGGCCAGGCACTGCACATATTTACTGCCTGTAAACACTTCCGTGAAGGGGTTGAGTCTGATTTTTGCCACTTAACAAAGGAATAAAGTGAAGCTCAGCAAGCTTAAGGGACTTGCTCCGTGTTGGGATTGTCAGCTGCACCACTGTCGAGCTGTGGGACCAGAAAGTCCTGTGTCACATGTTGGAGGCGTCTGGTGCATAGCAGGGCGCCCAGTGCATGCCTGGCTGTTCCCCACGTAATGCAGCCTGTGCACCAAGCTGTGGCAAACAAAAATATCTCCAGACCTTGACCAGATGTCCCTTGGAAGGCAAAATTGCTGCTGGTGGAGAACCATTCCTATAGGATGGACCACTTCTAAGATCAAATCTGGGCTAGAAAAGAGACCTTTGTGCTTTTTGTTTCTCAAAAATGTTTCTTTTATTTTTCCAGACAGAAGTAATGACTACCCACAAACAAAGCTCTTCCTCTTGATGTAGTCCCTGCTGTCTTCTTTGGGATCCTGGGCGTCCCTCCCTCTTTAGACTTCTCCCGTCTGGGTCTGTGGGCAGCCTCCTCTTGGAGGAGCAGTACAGATGATGGGCTGCAGGGAGAGCAGTGGTTGCTGGGCCTGGGGAGCAGGGAGATGGGGAGGTGCTGTCAAGGGTGCATGCTTTCTGTTGTAACATATAGTAGTTCTGGGTATCTAAGTGTTGTGCCCAACGCAAGTGGATCATAGAGAAAATGCCAGAACACTAAGGTCGAATTAGGTATGGGTTCCTTTATGGGCCAGCCGATCGAGAAGGGTTCACACCTAGAAATTATCAGTGACCCTTAACAAGGGAAGGGAGTTTTTATATCTTTCTTTCAGTTGGGTGGGGGTGAGGGGTGGAATCCCTAAAGCAGAGACTTTGCAAGGTTAGATCTATAGGGCAGAGGGTTGGGTAGTTACAAAGGGAACCAGATGTTTCACGAAGATAGGAATGTGGTTTTACAGGGATCTGTAACGCTGGGCTAAGCCCTGTTTCCACAGGGTATGTTTGTTTGACAGCCTGTTTCTGCAAGGTGTGTTTGCTCAGGGCCCGGTAGTGATGAGGAGGGAGAGTGCAAGATGGGGTCTGTGTGGCCTTTCATTAGCATGGTGTCATGCTCTGTCACAGATGGTGACCGTGGTTGGTAAGAACTGCACTGTGTCCTTGAGAATTGCTGCCAGAGCAGATCATACATATCCTTACCCCAAAGGTTACATAAAAAATGGTAACTGTGGCTGGTCATGGGTGTGTTGATTACTTTGATTCTAGTAGTTTTTACACAGTGTATACATAGACAGATCATTACTTTGTACACCTTGAATTTGAACAATTTTTATTTGTCAGTTATATCTCAGTAAAGCCGGGGGAAAATGTGAAATGTGTGTGGTTGACTGACTTCCCAGTTCGGTCCCACCCATTTCTCACTGAGCAACTTTGCCAGACCCCACTTTTCCCCTTTGCAAAGTGGCATTAGTAATAATGCTTATGTCATGGCACAATTCATGTGCAATGATCAACACAGGTGAATGCTCAGTAAATAATGAATGTGATGTGGATAGTGGCAGCACTGATGAACAATAGCAGAAACGTTCCTCTTCCCTGAGACGCGTTGTTGTCTGTGACTGGACTCCGTGTGGCTGTGGTTTATCATTCCTGAGACTCGTTGTCCTCTGTGACTGGACTCAGCGTGGCTGTGGTTTATCTTCCATGAGACTCGTTGTCCTCTGGTTACTGGACTCCGCGTGGCTGTGGTTTATCTTCCCTGAGACTCGTTGTTCTCTGTGACTGGACTCCATGTGGCTATGGTTTATCTTCCCAGAGACTCGTTGTCCGCTGGTTACTGGACTCCATGTGGCTGTGGTTTATCTTCCCTGAGACTCATTGTCCTCTGTGACTGGACTCTGCGTGGCTGTCGTTTATCTTCCCTGAGACTCGTCGTCCTCTGTGACTGGACTCCGCGTGGCTATGGTTTATCTTCCCTGAGACTCGTTGTTCTCTGTGACTGGACTCCGTGTGGCTGTGGTTTATCTTCCCTGAGACTCGTTGTCCTCTGGTTACTGTACTCTGCGTGGCTATGGTTTATCTTCCCTGAGACTCGTTCTCTCTGTGGCTGGACTCCGCGTGGCTGTGGTTTACCTTCCCTGAGTCTCGTTGTCCTCTGTGGCTGGACTCCATGTGGCTGTGGTTTATCTTCCCTGAGACTCGTTGTCCTCTGTGGCTGGACTCCGCGTGGCTGTGGCTTATCTTCCCTGAGACTCGTTGTCCTCTGTGACTGGACTCCGCGTGGCTGTGGTTTATCTTCCCTGAGACTCATTCATTGTTCTCTGTGACTGGACTCCGCGTGGCTGTCGTTTATCTTCCCTGAGACTCGTTGTCCTCTGTGACTGGACTCCGCGTGGCTGTGGTTTATCTTCCCTGAGACTTGTTGTTCTCTGTGACTGGACTCTGCGTGGCTGTGGTTTATCTTCCCTGAGTCTTGCTGTCCTCTGGTTACTGTACTCCGCGTGGCTGTGGTTTATCTTCCCTGAGACTCGTCCTCTGTGACTACTCAGCGTGGCTTTGGTTTAACTCTTGATGAAGACAGGGAAGAAATCTTCCTCACCTCGCCTCAGTTTTCTTGTCTATAAAATGGGAATAGTGATAGTTCCTACCTCCTAGTGTTACTGTAAGAAAAGTTAGCATGTATATAAAATGTAGAAGAGTGCTTAGTTTGTATATGGATGGGTAAGTTTCTATATTTTTCTGCCAGCAAGAGATGGGAAGGAGTTATAATTACATCCATGAGTTTCTTTCACTGTGGCATGGTTACAGTGTGTTTGTGCTATTGCCATTTTGTTACCTAGATTAATTTTCCCCTTAATGCTATGAGGAGGGCAAAGGAACAGGCTTTGGTTTTTTTTTTCCTTCTGTTTATCAATCTTCAGAATAATGAGTTGGTTCCTTTTTGTCCTAAGATGAGCAATGAATCTTTCGGTGAATAGCATTATGAATTTATGTCCTTAAACTTGATGCTTTTCAGTCCATCACAGTTATTTTTCTTTGTGATAATCAAAGTGTCCCATGTTTGGACCAAGAGACAGTACTGAGGCTGACTCCTGAATGGTCATCCCAACCATTTGTGATCAAGCTGGACATCAAAGCAGGAGCAGTGAGATGTTCTGGGCCCTTCTTATGCTTTATACCCCAGATCTGGAGTCACCTGCTTCTCCAAGGCACCCTGGTTCTTTTGCTGGTTCATAATCTGGGTGAAAGAGGAGCTCACTGCTACTTGGTTGGCTGTCGTTTGTAAGTGTTTGCTGTTGTCAATGCTAGAAACTCTTTGCTCTCCCTTCTTCCCTCTTTCCCCCCTCCCTTCCTTGCCCCTCTCTTCCACAGAGTATGTATTATGAGTTCATATAGGTATTTCTAATTCAGTTTAGAATTATGAGTTTTTTACTTGACTACTTTGATTTAATATTTGTACCTTTATTTTCTAATGCTGAAAATCTCTTATGGCATAAAGAAAATTTCTTATGGGTTTTTGCTAATCTGATAATGGAGTGACATCATCTCCATGTGGTTTTTTTTTTGTTTTTTTTTATTTTTTGCAGTTTTGGTTGGGGCCAGGCGTGAACCTGCCACCCCTGGTATGTGGGGCCTACTCCTTGAGCCATAGGCACCACCCTATTTTATTTTTAAAAATCTAATCATATATAAGCTCAAATTTCAAAACAAGGAATTTCCTCTTCCCAAAATGTTAGTGAAGTG
This sequence comes from Perodicticus potto, assembly GCA_963574655.1. Lineage (NCBI taxonomy): Eukaryota > Metazoa > Chordata > Mammalia > Primates > Lorisidae > Perodicticus > Perodicticus potto. The sequence continues at coordinate 3,862 of CAUYRH010029681.1, forward strand.
GCCTTGGAGGGGCTCCAGTTGCTTCTCTCATCCTGCGATGGGTGTGTGTGTTTTATATATCCTGTCACACGTAGGGCTCACACAAACCTTTTAAAGCTAATTAAAACTTCTATGGCCTGCCAGATCTGGGCAGGAGTGTTCCTCTGTAACCTTTTGTACCAGATTAAAAACCTCTGACAATCAGGTATGTTGCCAAATTTGAAATGAAGTGTTCAGAGTCAATTCAATAAGCTGTACAATTCAGTCAGCCTCAGACTGACTCGTGTTTCTGGTTCAGCAAGAGCCAGGGGATGGCACTCCTTCCTTTGAAGATTTCCTTATCATCCTGTTCTTTTCAATAATGCCCCTTCCACTGGCCCCACAGAACACCCATCGTGTGTCCAACCTGAGGGGGGAGTATTGCGTGAAGTCTCATGGGTGTGCCTTTGACAAACTTGTTCTCTATTATGTGCAGGTTGGGAAGCTCCCCCTACCCTATTCCCTGCCTAGAGAGAGGGGATGCATGATTGCATCTTGAACCTGAGCTTTTATGCAGAAAATTGCTTCACTTTACTCGGCACGGTGTTTTCTAGGTATATTTGCTTCTACTGCTTATTTTCCCAAAAATAACCTTTAATAGCTTCCCAAAGTGCTTCCAATGTCCCACAAAGGACTAGGTCGAAGGCTCTGTGAAAGAGAACCTTCTGACACATAAATCTTGTGAAAGTCATGGGTTCCTGTGATAGGCAAGAAGGTTACATTCCCAGCAGAATGTATCAGGAGACAGTGAGCTGAGGGGAATATTCGGCGAGCAGACTTCTGAGCTGCCCCTGTTTCTTACAGTAGACCTGCTCTGGTTGGTGGTCATGGAATAATCTTGGGTCTTCTGAGAGAGATTCTGCCAGGTCACAGGACCGCCAGGGTGTAGTCCAGAGCTAGTCTTCCATGGAGAATATTTTGACCTGTTGTTACCAGTTCCCAAAGCCCCCTAACTGTTTAGGTGAGTAGAGTTTGAACACTAAACATAATTTGAATTCTTTAGGCAGGGCACAGCCAGGGTCCAGGCAGAAGACAAATGGCAGTCTCAGAAGGCTTTAACTAGACCAGAGCATTTAGACATGGGAGTAAGGTTAAGGTAACCAACAAGGGCTAGAGAAGCACCTGTAATAGCACCAGTAGGCAACTGTTATTACCTGAGACTTCTCATTTTAAAGCCATTTCATCCTTTTTAGTAAGAATACAATTAAATGACAATTTCAAATGACCCATTTGAAAACCTTACCAAAGTCAGATACGAATCTGAGTTTTGTAGAAGGAACCATGTCCAAGGACAAAAAGTTAAACTACTCTCCTTGTAGGTCAAGGAAATAATAAACAATTAACTGTACGCATGCATGGGCCAGCTCTGGAGAACAGGGAGAACCTTGTGGAAGTTTAACTGTGTGTTACTTTTTACCCTCCTCTAATTGCATTTTTATATTGGACAATGTGAAATTAATCTGAAGGAATTTCACAAGAATAGCCCGAGGGGTATAGCTATGGGGTCATCATACACCGGGCTCTACATTTAATTGTAAGGTTAGAAGACATATTTAATAATATATTTTTAATACTTAAGGTATAGAATTTTGACAATTATTTTCTAATATCTGTAAAAACGATTAAGGGTATTCTTTGTATTTTGGTATTGTTGCCACCCAACCAGGTTCATCTGCCACTGTAAGCCAATGCCCAGAGAGAGCAGGGTTTGCAGGAGAGAGTTTATTCTGCATAGTGCTAAGTGGGGAGATGAGAGGAATTTCTCAAATCCTCTTCTCTGAGAGTGAGGAGACAAGTTTTATTTTTTATTATTTTTTATTTTTTTGAGCCAGAGCCTCAAGCTGTCACCCAGGATAGAGTGCTGTGGCATCACAGCTCACAGCAACCTCCAATTCCTGGGCTCGAGTGAGTCTCCGGCCTCCGCCTCCCAAGTAGTTGGGACTACAGGCGCCCGCAACAACGCCCGGCCATTTTTTGGTTGCAGCCGTCATTGTTTGGCGGGCCCGGGCTGGATTCGAACCCTCCAGCTCAGGTGTATGTGGCTAGCGCCTTAGCCCGTTGAGCCAAAGGCGCCGAGCCTATTTTTTATTTTTTGTGACAGAGTCTCACTATGTTGAGTGCTGTGACATTGCAGCTCACAGCAAATTCAAACTCTTGGGCTTAAGTGATTCTTTTGCCTCAGCCTCCCAAGAAGCTGGGACCACAGGCTCCGACTACAACAGCCGGCTATTTTTCTGTTGCAGTTGTCTTTGTTGCTTAGCTGGTGGGGCTGGGTTTGAACCTGCTAGTCTTGGGGTATGTGGCTGATGCCATAACCACTGTGCTACTGGTGCTGAGCCTGGAGACAAAGTTTTAAAGACAGTTTGGTGGGCAGAGGGTTAGGCAATCAGGGTCTGCTTATTGGCTAGTTTGGAGATGGAACCCTTAATTCTTTGGTATGGGCCACTGTTTGGGTGGGTCAGCCAATCCTCTGGAATGCTGTTCCTGAGAGGGAAGGGGGGGGTTCAAGACCAGTTGAGTCTGTTCCTCCATCTGGGTGGGTCAGTCACTGGAAAGCAGGACCTAGAAGATCTCTGAAACACTACCCATAGACTGCAAATAAGTCTGTTCTATATGGGGAAAGTTAAGAATCTTTATAACTGACAACTACACAAGACTAGGGCAGCGGTTCTCAACCTGTGGGTCGCAACCCCTTTGGGGTGTCCTGCATAACAGATATTTACATTATGATTCATAACAGTAGCAAAATTACAGTTATGACGTTATCAACGAAAATAATTTTATGGGTGGGGGTCACCACAACATGAGGAACTGTATTAAAGGGTCGCCGCATCAGAGTTTTGAGAACTGCTGCTCAAGGGTGAAGAAGCAAAGAAGAGAACAGTGATTATTATCAAGCAAGTGAAGGCATAGTGGCTGATTATTATCATTCTTTTAGCTAAGCCTGCTCCTTTGCAGAACTTTGGGGCCCTTTGGGGGATTTCCTTGCATCCCTTCATCAATTTATAAGAGTGGTTTCAATATTTTTCTTTAGTGGAAAAGTAGGTAAGGAACAGCTAGTTCAGGTAAGAAATGCCATCCATACCCATGTGACCAGAATTTCACATGGATACAGCTGGACAAATTTTAAAAATTAAATGATGGTGGTGAAGTATAGTTTGTTAGCTTTATAAAAATGTAGATTTTGATATAAATACCAAAGCAGTCTAAAAGTCGTTTAATCAATTTTATTCACACAAATTCACACATTTCTAGGTCAAGTGCTGATCATTAATCAATCTTCAAGAAAGTTTATGGGAGTCTTGACATTTTACAGATAGAATAGGATCTACACTTCTTCAGAAGAACTTAATTGAAGTGCTTTTGTGTTCATTTGTCATGTCTATTCCTTTGCTCTCTCCCCATCTCTTTTGAGAATGTACTACCCTTTCCTTTTTTTCCTTGGATTCATTTATTAATCTCCCATGTACTCCCTTCTCATTGAAGATTTAGCTTGTGTGTCACAGTTCTCACAGTTTTTTTCTCCATTATTCTGAGAGCAAGTGAAACGACCCCATGAAGGACCCATCCAATATCTTGCTTTCTCAATTCTTTGACCTCTTTGTCTTCAATAGCCTTCTCACCCACTCTCCCACAGCCACCCAATCCCACAGATAAACACTGGATATCATCATCATTGGAAACCACACCATCCCACAGCTTCCTCCTTTTCTATCTTATTGCTAAAATGCACCCACTATAACAGTTTTTTTTTTTTTTAGACAGAGCCTCAAGCTGTCACCCTGGATAGAGCGCAGTGGCATCACAGCTCACAGCAACCTCCAATTCCTGGGCTCAAGCGAGTCTCTTGCCTCCGCCTCCCAAGTAGCTAGGACTACAGGCACCTGATACAACGCCCGGCCATTTTTTGGTTGCAGCCGTCATTGTTGTTTGGCGGGCCCGGGCTGGATTCGAACCCGCCAGCTCAGGAGTATGTGGCTGGCGCCTTAGCCCGTTGAGCCACAGGCGCCGAGCCACTATAACAGTTTTTTAATTTCAACAAGTCTCTCAATCCATTGACTTCTCCACTCATCACTCATGTAGCACTCTCCTTCTGATCTCACTTCTCTCTTTATAGATGGTTCTCAGCAATATAATCGTTCCCTTGTAAATGTTCTTAGCCCCCATTTCCTCCTTTCCCCCTTTCCTTTAGTCACTGTCACTTGGCAAAACTACTTCCCAGGTGAAGCTAACCATTTGTCGTCTTTATACATGTCATTTATGTAACTCAACTTTGTTAAAGAAACTTTCACAAAACAGTAGATTATCACAATAGATTTACAATCACCTAGGCCAGGCAGGCCTCCAGTGCTGCCCAGCAAGCTCACTTGCTCATCCTTTATTTTCTGAAGTCACTCTCTCCTACCTTTTCTGTCTTCTCAAACTTCTGATTATCTGTTCCATCTCCACTCTCCTCTCATTCTTAGTGGATGACTTTACTTCACACTTCATACAGAAATTGAACTCCATCAGAAGAGAACTCCCTCAGCCTCTGGTCATTGACTTTCAAAGTCTACTTGCATCTTAATTCATTGCTCATTCATTGCTTCCTTTTACAATGGACAAAATGACTCTCCTTACATCAAAAGTCAAACCCTCTACTCTTTTAGATCTCATCATTTCTGTTTTCTTGTAGAACTTCATTTCATTACTTTTCTTTTTTCTCTCTTGTGTCTTTAGCTTATTATTTTCTCTTCTGGATTCTTCTTAAACATTAAACTTGATTTAAGCAATGCTATCAAAGCACACATATACACATGTATACCCCACTTCTCCCAGACATTATATTTATATTCCTGTTTAGCTCACATCCTCTCTCTGTTTCTTTAAAACTAAGCTTCCTAAAATCGTACCTTACATCCACTGTTTCTGTTTCTTTCTTTCTTTCTTTCTTTTTTTTTTATAGAGACAGAGTCTCATTTTGTCACCCTCGGTAGAGAGCTGTGGCGTCACAGCTCACAGCAACCTCCAACTCCTGGGCTTAGGCGATTCTCTTGCCTCAGCCTCCCGAGTAGCTGGGACTACAGGCACCTGCCACAACTCCCAGCTATTTTTTTTTTTTTTTTTGGTTGCAGTTTGGCCGGGCTGGCTTTGAACCCGCCACCCTCGGTATATGGGGCCAGTGCCCTACCCATTGAGCCACAGGCACCACCCTGTTTCTGTTTCTTTACTCCTATTTATTTTTTGGTCATAGATGTTATTAGAGATTACCAGTATCTGGTTCTCCTTTTCCTCAGCAGGTGAAAATCTTCATTTTTCTGACTCCTTTGCAGTATGGACCATGTATGTAGTCTAAGAGTGAGTACTTGGGTCTCCATGCTTTCTTCTCCTGCCATAGTAACCTTAAGTAACCCACTGGCTATAGCATAAACCCCTGCTGATCTACACAGTGTATGTTACATAAGGGTTTTGTGTGTTAAATCCCTGAAATTTTGAAGTTGATTTTTACAACACTAATAACTAGTGTGTAGTGACGAATTTACTCTTCCATTCACTCCACTCTGGCATTTTACCTCATTACCCTCTACTGACATTGCTTTTGCTAAGGTCAATGATGTCCTCCACATTACTAAATGCAATGAATACTTTCAACCCTATCTTAACCTCTTAGCAGGATTCAATGCGGTCATATCATTCATCCTTCCTAAAATATTCTACTCCATTGGCTTGTACAAAACCATGTTCTCCTTGGCCACTCCTCCTTGGATATGTTATGTGACTCTTCCTTTTCTTTCTTATCTTGACACACTAGATTCCTTAGAACTCAGCCTTAAAAACTTCAGTCATATTGATTTTCTGAGTTCTTGTTCCTTGAAAGAACCATACTCCTTGTATTTCGTTACTTATGTATTTTAGCTAGGAGCAAAGAAGATATTGGAAGAATGAAGGCTAACAAATGCAAAAGGAAGAGTATTGCAGGACATACTCCTTATACTTTAGATTTTGCCTTAACTTCAGGGAATATTTGCTTGATCTCTCCAGACTAGGTTGGTCTCCCCCCAAATATTCTTTCACATAGTACCCTGTACCTATAAAGGTATAGCACTTACCATATGTTAATGTAAGTACAGTTATTTGTGCAATTTTTAAGTATTTCCCTCCCTCGTTAGTATGTAAGTTTATTTTTATTTTGCCTACCATTGTATTTTCAGCTCGTCTCACAGTACTTGCTTCATAGTAGGTGATCACTATATATTTGTTGAATAAGTGCATGCCTGCTAATTCTCATCTTTGCTATTATTTTTATGAAATATAATGTATTTTTTCAGCTCGGTGCCTGTAGCTCAAGCGGCTAAGGTGCCAGCCACATACACCAGAGCTGGCAGGTTTCAATCTAGCCTGGGCCTGCCAAACAACAATGACAACTACAACCAAAATATAGCCAGGTGTTGTGGTGGGCACCTGTAGTCCCAGCTACTTGGGAAGCTGAGACAAGAGAATCGCTTGAGCCCAGGAGTTGGCGGTTGCTGTGAGCTGTGATGCCATGGCGCTCTACCCAGGGTGATAGCTTGAGGCTCTTTCTCAAAAATAAATAAATAAATAAAATAAAATGAAGGTTTTAATAATAATAGAAAAATATAATGTATTTTTTAAAGTTATGTGGGCCTAAACATTTCCAGAGAGTTACAAGATTAGAAATTTCAGTTTAACCCTAGAATTCATATGTATCTTCAAATTCTAGGGACTACTGTGTGCCTTAGAGGACCATGTTTTATGTGAAGCAGTATTGGACCATATATATGTTTGATGAAAAGATTTACTGAGTGGCACGTTTTTGCATATCTGTTAAATAGCTTTTCAATAGGAAAACCAGCATAAATAAATTAACAAATTTTGCTAGTTCCTCCATCTCATAAGCAGTGAACCTTATTTGCAAATTTAGCAGAAATTCTTCTTACAAATGTTGCAGTAGAAACAGTGCACAATTACCTTCTATTTTTACTTGAAAAGAAAAAGAAATAAAATTTCTAATTGCAGGATCATTGGAATAGATGCAGAAAATCCATTTGACAAAATCCAACACCCGTTTATGACCCCCCCCAAAAAACTCACTCACCTGAAATAGAAGCAAACTTCCTCAGCCAGATAAAGGAGATGCATGAACACCCTATAGCTAACATCATACTTAATAGTGCAAGACTGAGCGCTTTCCCCTGAAGGCTGGGAACAAGACAAGTACATCTTCTCTCACCACTCCTGTTTAAGATCATACTTGAAGTCTTAGTGAAATAAGGCAAGAAAAAGAAATAAAAGGCATCCAGGTTGAAAAGGCAGAAGTAAAATTCTTTATTCACAGATGGCATGATCCAGGCTATAGAAAATTCTAAGACAGCCACAAAAACTAGCACTAGAAGTAACAAGCAACTTCAACAAGGTCACAGGGTATACTAGATCACATAAAAATCAAGTGCATTTTTATTTACTAGTAATAAACAATCCAAAGACTAAAATTCCATTCATAACAGCATCAAAAAGAAGAAAATACCTAGAAGTAAATTTAATGAAAGAAGATTTCCACACTAAAAACTATAAAACAATGCCGACAGAGACTTGAGTGTCTAAATAAGTGGAAATAGGTGGTGCCTGTAGCCTCAGTAGGTAGGGCGCTGGCCACATACACCAAAGCTGGTGAGTTCGAACCCAGCCTGGGCCAGCTAAACAACAATGACAACAATAACAAAAAAATGGGAGGGCTTTGTGGCAGGCACCTGTAGTCCCAGCTGCTTGGGAGTCTGAAGCAAGAGAATCGCTTAAGCCCAAGAATTTGAAGTTGCTGTGAGCTGCGATGTCATTCACTCTACAGAGGGTGACATAGTGAGACGCTGTCTCAAAAAAGAAAAGGTGGAAATACATTGCATGGTTATAAATTGGGAGACTTTAATAATGTCATTATTATTATTATTTTATTATTTCAGGTTAATGGAGTGTATAATCAATTAGGTTATATTGTATGCCTTTTGTTAAGCAAAGCCCCTCATATAATTGTGTCCCGTCCCCAAGAGGTGTGCTCTACACACTAACATTGTGCCCGTTAAGTTGTAGCACACCCATCCCCCACCCTTCTCACCTCTCCCTGCTCCTCCCTTGATTCCCCTGCCCCCCTGTTTTGAATTGATTTGAGTTTTTATCTTATGAGGGTATGTATTAGATCATCTACTGGGTTCATATTAGAATTGAGTACATTGGATTCTTGCTTCTCCATTCTTGTGATACTTTACTAAGAAGGATGTGTTCCATCTCCATCCAGGTTAATACAAAAGATGTAAAGTCTCTATCTTTTTTAATGATCGAATAGTATTCCATGGTGTACATATACCACAGCTTGGTAATCCATTCCTGGGTTGGTGGGCATTTAGGCTGTTCCCTCATTTTGGCGACTGTAAATTGAGCTGCGATAAACAGTCTAGTGCAAATGTCTATGGTACAATGATTTTTTTTCTTTGGGGTAGATGCCTATAGTGGGATTGTGGGGTCAAATGGGAGATCTAATAAGTATCATCATCATCATCATTATTATTTAAGTTTTTACACCTGTTATACCATGAATTCATAAGGAGTAGGTTCTAGCAGCTCAGGGTCTTCTCCATCGGCTGTCAGAAAGCTTTCTATGCCTATTATGCCATGAATTCATAGGGAATACATTCCGGCACCTCATGCTTCCTTTCAGCTAGTTTTCCTGTGTGCTGTGCTGTATGCCAATTTCGCCAGGACTTCATAGGGAGTAGATTTCAGCAGCTTAGGCTCCTTTCCATTGGTTCTCACAGACTGAGCTTCTCTGGGTAGAGTAGGCTGGGGCTTCAGTTGAATCCAGGTACCTTCTCTCTGGCTTCCTTCTTTTTCTGATCATTTTTCTTCATGTGTTTTTAGGAAGCTATCCCAGCTCTTAGAATGCTTAATATGCTTAATACGAACATTAGTCCTCTTGGTAAGAATCTTGCCCTTAACTCATTTGTTTATGGCAATGCCAACAGCATGCTGAGTAACACTCTAGACCAGTGGTTCTCAACTTTCCTAATGCCGCGGCCCTTTAATACAGTTCCTGTGGGTCGTGACCCACAGGTTGAGAACCACTGCTCTAGACTCTTCCAGTTTTGCTATGGTGACATCTGTGTGGCATGCCTTTTTGAACAGTGCCCATTCCCTTGATTCCCATTCCCTTGATGTCTACAATGTCTACAGTGTCACCTTTCTTGTAGATTCACATGTATGTGGCCAAAGGAATAACTCCATGTTTTCTAAAAGACCTAGAGAACATATATCAGGTGCCTCTCCTTTTCCCCTTTGTGTTCATCATTTTGGTGAATTACTGGAAGATGGCATCTCTGCTGAAAGCGAGACTTAATTATTAAGGCAGAAATTCTCCCTAAACTGACTTATAAATATAATGCAATCCCCATCACAATTCCAGCATGCGGGGTTTTTTTTTTTTTTTTTTTTTTTTTTTGGTTTTATGTTTTGCAGAAATTGACAAGCTGACCCTAAAATTTATATGGAAACAAAAAGGACCCAGAATAGCTAAAATAGTCTTGAGAAAAAATTAGAGAACAATTACTTTCTTCTTTGATTTTGTAAGTCATTACAAATGTAGAGGAATAGAGGAGACATATAGTTCAAAGGAATGGTCCTGGGGAAAGTAGATAGCCACATGCAAAGGATGAATTTAGGAATCTTACCTCACACCATACACAAAAATCAACTCAAAATGAATCATAGACCTAAATGTAAGAGCTAAAAAGATAAATCTCTTAGAAGAAAACATAAAAGTAAATCTTTTTTTTTTTGTAGGCAGTCTCACTCTGTTGCCCTGGGTAGAGTGCCCATGGCATCATAGCTTAGAGCAACCTCATACTCCTAGGCTGGAGCAATCCTCTTGCCTCAGCCTCCCAAATAGCTATGATTATAGACGTGTGCATCTATGCCTGGCTAGTTTTTCTATTTTTAGTAGATATGGGGTCTTTCTCTTACTCAGGCTGGTCTGGAACTTCTGAGCTCAAGCAAGCCACCTGCTCCAGCCTCCCAGAGTGGTAGGATTACAAGTGTGAGCCACTGTGTCCTGCCATAAAAGTAAATCTTCGTGATCTTGGGTATGACACTAAAATAATAAGCAACAGAAGAAAAGAAATTATAAACCAGACTTACTCAAAATTAAAACCTTTGTGCTTGAAAACATATCATTAAGAAAGGGAAAAGAGGGCTGGGTGCAGTGGCTCACGCCTATATATAATCCTAGCACTCTGGGAGACTGAGGTAGGTGGACTGCCTGAACTTAGTCGTTTGAGACCAGCCTGAGCAACAGTGAGATCCCGTCTCTAAAAATAGCCTGGTGTTGTTGGGCGCCTGTTGTCCCAGCTACTCCAGGAGGATGATGCAAGAAGATCACTTAAACCCAAGAGTTTGAGGTTGCTGTGAGCTAGGATGCCATTGTACTCTACCCTGGGTGACAGGGTGAGAATCTGTCTCAAAAAAAAAAAATTACAAAGAAAAGCCATAGTTTGGGATAATATTTTCAAGTATTTAATAAAGAACTTTTATCTAGAATATATAAAATAATTTTACAACTCAATAATAAAAACTAATTTAAAAATGAACAGTGGCCCTGAATAGACATTTCCCCAAAGAAATTATATTAATGAACAATAAGCATGTGAAGAACTGCTCAATATATTAGCCATTAGGGAAACCACAATGAGGTACTACTTCACATCCCCCAGGATAACTTTGATCAAAAGACAGACAGTGGTAATTCTTGGCAAGGATGTTGAGAAACTGAAGGCCTCAACCTTTGATTGTCGGAATACAAAATGGTGCAGCCACTTTGGAAAACAGGTTAGCAGTTTCTTAAAAAGTTAAACATAGGCTGGGAGCTGTGGCTCAAGCCTGTAATCCTGCTACTCTAGGAGGCTGACACGGGTGAATTCCTTGAGCTCAGGAATTCAAGACCAACCTGAGCAAGAGCGAGACCCCGTCTCTCCAAAAGAAAAAAAAATACATACATATATCTATAAATAAAAAGAAGTTAAACATGAAGTTACCATGTGACCCAACAATTTCACTTCTGTGTATCTGACCTAAGGAAATTGAAACCATTACACAAAAACTTGTGTCTATGTTCACAGCAGCGTTATTTATAATTGTTAAAAAGTAGAAACAATCTAAATGTCCATCAACTAGTGAACAGATGAAAAAACGTGGCATATCCATACAATAGAATACTATTGGGCAATTGAGAGGAATGAGATACCAGTATGTGTTCCACCACAGCTGAACTTCAAAAACATTACTTTATGCGAAAGAAGTTAGATGTAAAAGACCACGTGTTGTATGATCTCATTTATGTGAAATATCCAGGACAGGCAAATCCATAGAGATGAAAACAGAATAGTGGTTGCTAGGAGCTGGGGGTAGAGTGGGGAATGGGAAGTGACAAATTGGCAAAGGACTCTTGAGGGTGATAAAAGTGTTGTAGAATTAGATAGTGGTGACAATGGTTGTAGAACTCTGTAGATTTACTAAAAACCCATCAAATTGTACATTTATAAATGAGTGAATTTTATATTATTTTATACCTTAATAAAGCTGTTAAAAATAAATTTCTAACAATCCATCCATGGCTAGTGCCATTTCTGTGGCAAGTTAACTCAATTTTTCCATTGTAGGTAAAACTTTAACAATTCTTTACTTGAAGCTGGTCAAAATGATTCTCACTCTTGAGAGGCTGAAATGCAAGGGTTGCTTGTGGCCAGGAGTTTGAGACTAGCTTGGGCAATATAGCAAGATCCCATTGCTACAAAAATTTAAAAAGTTACCCACGTGTGGGTGGCGCCTGTGGCTCAAAGGAGTAAGGCGCCAGTCCCATATGCCGGAGGTGGTGGGTTCAAACCCACCCCTGGCCAAAAACTGCAAAAAAAAATAAAAATAAAAAAAATAAAATAAATAAATAAATAAAAAGTTACCCATGTGTGATGGTGTGAGCCTGTAGTCCCAGCTACTTAGGAGGCTGAGGTAGGATTACTGGATGAAGCCCAGGAGTTTGACGCTGCAGTCAGTTACGGTAACTCCACTGGACTCTGGCCTAGTCAACAGAGGAAGACTGTCTTAAAGTCATTGTGGGATGTTAGTCTTTTGTTGTTTATGTGAGCAAAGTAATTAGTCAATGGATTTTTCATTCTTTTCTTTGTTGCTTATTTTTTTCCCACTAAAAGTTCAAGAGGAATCTTGCCCAGGGTCACCTGGATTACATTTGCTGTGATGGTTAAATCCTCCAGCTGGGAGATCTGAGGGTCCTGCCTCCATCAGTTAGCTGTGTTAATGAATTACTGAAACTCTCAAGTTCTCCCTCATCTTTAAAGAGGAGAAAATAAAAATGTCATCATGTTTATTGAGAAGGATTAAAATAGACTTTACAGGGCCTGGCACATAGTAAATTCTCAATCAAAATAAATGTGATCTGCTCTGTGGGCTGAATGCCAGACACACTGCTACAAACCAATAAACCATTTACTAATTCTAAGCTTGCCTGAAATTTGTCTAAGGCTGAACTGGAACTAAGATCTTCTGGTTGGTTGGCCTGTTTTATTTTAGATTTCGGTCTGCAAAGTGGCTGCCCTGTCTGTTTCCCGCTCCCTGCAACTATTTTGATGTATATCTCAGATGTATATCTCAGGATCAGATGTTACAAGCTGAGTGGCCCTCTCAGTCACTGTCCTGTGTGTGGGAACAGTTCCAAACACTCAGAGTCTGCATGAAGCTAGAGCAGCTTGGAGGGTGGCCTTAGACCTGCAGCCTGCATGCAATAGGAAGGGCTTCTGCTTTCCATTGGCAGCATCTGTCAAATTTTACTTTGTGACCAGCCATGATGGAATTTTTCAGAGCTTCAAAATCAGACAGGAACTGCGCTGAAGCTGGAGTTTGTATCCTGAATGTTAAGTAAAGTGGACATCAAAGGGGGGCCAAGTGTCCTCTAAAATTAAGAAAATCAGAGAATAGGGAGTAATGATGGTCTTAGAAGCAATACGTCTGAGACAGATTCATAATAGAATCCAACTCAGAGTTAAATTAGCAGTTCTGGATGTAAGGACTCTCAGCACTTAGTAAACTAATAATCGGAGTCAAGACTCAAGTCAAAAGCACAGACTGACATGGCTAAGGAGAATTTCTAATACTTGAGCAACTTTGGAAAAGAGTTGTTTCCAAAAAGCCCCCCACAAATATGTTGACCTGCTTATATTCTTGCTATGTATTTTATTCTGTTTCCTGCATGTTTCCTTACCTCTCCACCTTCCTTTGTTTTCTCGATTTCTACTCCTCTGTGCGACAAGGTGAGGAACGAAGGAAGACATCAGCAAATGTGGTGTAGCTTGCATACTGACTTATCTCAGTCCGACTTTTTCCTTGTTGATTTTAATAAACAAAAATAGGAAATCTTCCTCCCCGATCTCCCAGGGATTGAGTGGGCCCAGTCTAATAATGGTCATTAGAAGCAAAGAACCTTTCCCAGCTGTGGTTAGGAAGAGATGTGACAATGGAGCCAGGTCAGAGAGAGTAAATTTTCAGGCTTTGAAGATAGAGGAAGGGGCTGCGAGCCAGGGAATGTGGACAACCTCTAAGCTGGAAAAGGCAAGGGAACAAATTCTCCTTTGATGACTCTAGAAGAAATGCAGCCCTCTCAATATCTTGTTTTAGCCCAGTGAGAGATAACGGCAGACTTTTGACCTACTGTATTAGTCAAGTCCTCCAAAGAAACAGAACTGAGAGGATCTCTCAATCATCTATCTGTCTATGTAGATAGATTACCTATCTACGTACCTATCCATCCATCTATCTATCTATCTATCTTTCTATCTATCTATCTATCTATCTATCTATCTATCTATCTATCTATCTATCTATCTATCTATCTATCTATCTATGAGGAGATTTATTATGGGAATAGACTCATGCAATTATGGGGTCCTAGAAAGTCTCATAACCTGCTCTCTACAAGCTGGAGACCCAGAAAGGCCTGAGAACCTGGGGGCTGGCTGAAGTTAAAGTCCTCTAGTCTGAAGGTCTGAGAACCAGGAGCTCCAATGTCTGAGGGCAGGAGAGGAATATCCCAGGTCAAGAAGAGAGAATTCATCCTTCTGCATTTTTGTTTTATCTGGGCCTCCAACAAATTGGATGATGCCCACCTCATTGGTGAATATTGTGAATCTTCTTCACTCAGTCTACTGATTGAAATGCTAATCCCTTCCAGAAACACCCTCACAGAGAAAATCAGAAATATTCTTTTATCCGCTACCTGGGGTTCCCTTAACCCAGTTAATTTGACACATAGAATTAACTACCGCACCCAGAGGATTGTAGCATACTAAATTTGTTGTTTTAAGCCCCTAAATTTGTGGAAATTTTGTTATAGCAGCAATAGAAAACCGATACACCTTCCTGTTTTTCGTTTTTTACCTCTATTCTTCCCATACCACTGTAAGTAGTCCCTACGTTAACACCCCTTCACTGAAAATATTTGGAGTGAGATTTGTTTTCTGTCCTTATAAATGCACACTCTCAGTTTGTTCTCCTTTTCTTCTACCATTTATTCTCTATGCTCACACTCCTTCTTCCCTCCAGCTAAGCACCCTCTCAAATGTTTAATACATGTCCTTGTATATATAAGTAACCTAAGAGATACATGGGAATGTGTACATTTAAATAAACTATCTTCTATAATAAACCTATTTTTTCTTAGTTTTTAGTTCTCATTCAATGCTATAGCTTTAAGAATGATCTACGTGGATGTTTGTGATCTGGTTTCTTGCTTTTGATTTGCTGAATTCTTGAATCCCGAGATCCAGGCATCAAAGGAACCAAAGTGAAGTCGGGCCCTGGGACCTGAAAGACCCTGAGAAGAGAAAAAGTCCTTCTCTTAGAAGATGGGGGTTCGGCACCTGTGGCTCAACAGGCTAAGGCGCCAGCCACGTATACCTGAGCTGGTGGGTTCGAATCCAGCCCGGATCCGCCAAACAACAATAATGGCTGCAACCAAAAAATGGCCGCGCATTGTGGCGGGCGCCTGTAGTCCCAGCTACTTGGGAGGCGGAGGCAGGAGTCTCGCTTGAGCCCAGGAATTGGAGGTTGCTGTGAGCTGTGATGCCACAGCACTCTATCCAGGGTGACAGCTTGAGGCTCTGTCTCAAAAAAAAAAAAGAAGATGGGAAGGCTGGGTGTGGTGGCTCATGCCTGTAATTCTAGCACTCTGGGAGCCAAGGCAGGTGAATTGCTTGAGTTCAGGAGTTCAAGACCATCCTGAGCAAGAGCAAGACCCCATCTCTACTAAAAATAGAAAAACTAGCTGGATGTTGTGGTGGGCACCTGTAGTCCCTGCTACTGGGGAGGCTGAGGCAGGAGGATCACTTGAACCTAAGAGTTTCAGGTTTCTATGAGCTATGCGTGACATAGTGAGGGTGACAGAGTGAGACTCTGTCTACCTGCCCCACCAGAAAAGAAAATAGGGTGAGGTCAGCGAGCAGGGAATTTGGGAGTGGAATCAGATAGATGGCAAAGAAATGTGGCCGTAGAGATAGCCTCAGGAACTTAAAATTTGTAAAATGAGTGTGAGAAAGTGAGTTCATTACTAACAAGTAGCTTACTAGCATTTCCATTTAATATGGTCTCCCTAAATTTTTCTGCCTTTTCTTTCTTTCTTTTTTTTTTTTTTTTAGAGAAAGAGTCTCACTTTATTGCCCTCGGTAGAGTGCTGTGGTTTCATAGCTTACAGCAACCTCCAACTCCTGGGCTTAGGCAATTCTCTTGTCTCAGCCTCCCGAGTAACTGGGACCATGGGCGCCCACCACAATGCCCAGCTATTTTTTTGTTGCAGTTCGGCCGGGGCCGGGTTCGAACCCGCCACCCTCAGTATATGGGGCTGGCGCTCTACTCACTGAGCCACAGGTGCCGCCCTTTTCTCTCTTTTCTTGGCTTACTGTGGACACTTATCTCTGATCCTAGGAGGTGAAGTGAAGTAAAACAAAAGAAAGCAAAGCCCAATGTGTCTCAGCCAGGTCTTAAATCTTGGTGCTAACCGAGACCTTATTTACTATCCTGACACCTAAATATTCATCTCCATTGTGTGAATTTACAGTCTCCTGAATTTGGAGCTATATGTAAATTTAGCAAATGTAAATGACTTCTTGTTTGACCCATGAGAGTATTTCTTTCCAGACAATTATGTGTATTTTTTCATAGTGGAAATAGCTTTTTTTAGACTTTTATTCCTGATTATAAAAGCAATTCCTGTTTATTATACAAAAGCATTATTACAATACAGAAAAGTACTGTATTATTATAATATAAAAAGACTGAAGATATAACTATTGCTTACTCTATCATCTGATTTTAACATTTTTCATGTATATTATTTCAGTCTTCTAATTAATAATATTGAATCAATAAGCATATATTATGTAATCTAATAGGCTAAGTACTGGGATATAATGAAGAGCAAAAATAGACACAGTTTCTGCCCTTTGGACCTTGTAATCTTGTGAGGGAGGATTATATTTAATTATATGATTATTTAGTATCTGCAACAGTTAAGATGCTTTTGCTGGTTATCAGCAAGCTATTACCATAGCAGTACTCTATAATAAAACACCCAAAATTCAGTGGTACATAATAGTAAGCAGTTACTAGCAGGTCTGCAGGGCAGCTCGGGGCACTCTGCTTTGGGTTATAGGGCCATGAACTGGCAGACGTGGCTCCATTTTAGGGTGTGAACTAAGTTTAGATCTACTTTATATGTGTTCCTTCTGGTACTCAGGGGGAAGGGAAAGCAGCTACCTGGGGTGTGATCTGCTCATGCAGAGAGAACAAAAAAAACCAAAGCAAACCATGGAAGTACTATGGAGCTTTTGCTCTTCTCATGTTTGCTGACAGCCCATTAACCGAAACAAGTCACATGACCAGCCCCAAAGTCAAGGAGCAGGAAGAAAACTTCCCACCATGAAGACGTGACAAAGGTGTTGCCATCTATTACGGAGGCATGAAGAGCGGAATACGTAATTTAACTTGCTGCAGAACGTACAACCAGAAGAGTTATTTACCAATTATTTTCTCCTCATTGTCACAAAATGTCTGAAACATTCTCAGGCATCATATGATCTTAAGATATTATCCAAAGGCAGGAAAAAGTGTGTCCTATCTTGTTCCTTACTAGAAGGCCCACTCCCCAGCTCTTTGTCATTTTACTTCCCATTATAAGGGTTGCCTCACATGCCTATTACTAATGCAGTGACTGGTAGGAGAATAGAACTGACATGATTGGCCCACCCTAGAAAACGTTCACTCCCCCAGGCTGGGGAATGGCTCCTGAAACATAGTTGGCCAATATCTGAACATAAAGGGGGTTATGTTAACATGAAAAATGAGGTGAAGCAGCAGTTAGGAAGACAATCAGGAGTGGTTTTTTTGTTTTTTGTTTTTTTTTAAATTTTGAGACAGAGTCTCACTATGTCACCCTCGGTAGAGTGCTATGACATCACAGCTCACAGCAACCACAAACTCTTGGGTTTAAGCGATTCTCTTGCCTCAGCCTCCCAAGTAGCTGGGATTACAGGCACCTGTCACCGCCCAGCTATTTTTGTTGTTGTAGTTGTCATTGTTTGGCAGGCCTGGGCCGGGTTTGAACCCACCAGCCTCGGTGTATGTGGCCGGCGCCCTAGATAGATGTAATACCATAACAGAATCATGTGGATTAAAATCTGAATTTGAGTAGCATGAATTCAAAGACTTTATTGGGAATTTTGAAGTCTTACGGAAATATAGCCTACTAGAAATTTATGTGTTGAAGTATAGTCTCTGTTTAATGGTTAAAATTACTAAGTTATTTATCGTTTATTCTTTTTCCATTTTCAGTGAATCAAATGACTTACTGATGAAAGAAATCAACTAGATATTTTTCATATTCATGCTTGGTTTGAAAGTGTTAACTAGAAGTCAGAATTTTAAAAATTTCATGAACCCGTTAAGTTAAAAACAAACAAACAAACACCGTAGTTCCTTTTTCAGAGTTTTCCCTCCATTTCAGTTAATATCCGGAACGGATGGCCATGTTTAGATAGATGACCACACAGTTACTGATGTAGTCATGGATTTCCCTTGCCCTTCCTGAGTTTACTATATATATCACATGTTTTTAATTCTAAAGTGCTGACTTGTGTTAGTAATGAGAATGATTGCGTTGAGAATGCAATGATTGCATTGAGAATCCTTCCGCTGGATAAAGCTGTGCTTTGTGGGGACCCAGACAGGGTAGGAGAGCCACAGAATACCAACATTTCTTCTCCTTTGATATAGTTAGTAGGGTGCAGAGCTTAGAGCAGGGTTCTGCGGCCTGACTGCCTGGGTTTGAATTCCCGCTGTCCTGCTTAGTAGTTCTGTGGCCAGTTATCTAACCTCTTTGTACCTCACTTTCTTTGTTTGTACCATGAGGATCAGAGTAGTAACTACCTTAAAAGGGTATTGTGAGAGTTCAGTGACATAATAGCTTTAAAGCACTTAGAATAGTATCTAACATAATTAACAGTCAAGAAATACTGTTATGATCCTATCCTCCTTTATACACATAACTTCTATCATAGCACCGTGACATTTAGAGTTAAACTGTAATATTGAATATAGTTATGTAAATATCTTGAATTTGTTGTTTGCTCTTATGGAGAGGAAACTCCAGATCTCCCGAGGTTTCACATTCCATTCTGAGTAGGAAAGCAGGGCAGAGATAAAAGGTAAGGAAAGCAGAGAGCATTTGGCAGTGCATTAAGACACTAGCACTATCACCTCTCTCTCTAATGGGGAAAGGCACTCTTTTATATAGTATACTAAATAAAATCTATTGCAAGCTTTCATATGATAACATCAAAATCCATTCATTATATCCACTAGCTATTGTGTTATTCGGGTGCTGTTGGCAGATTGCTTGGTATAACTGAATAATGAAGCACTCATTCAATTTGCAGACCTGCAGTACAGTATATTTAGGAATTAGCTCAATGTTTCATCAGTGTCTGTTATGAAAAGGATGGATAATGGAAAGATTGCCCTGCTGTCTGGTAGCAGAGCCATCTCAAGTGATTGCTGAACAGGTGCAAGCTTACTGGGAAATCCAGGCAATCTTCCCCTCATTTCTTACCTCTTCCCCTTTCCATGAGAATGTCTTCCATTTCCTTTCTGCCAGCTGTGGCAGAGAGGTATAGGAGTTATTATTAAGTGTGGCATTACAATTTTTGCCCCGGATTATAGTGCCTTAGAATTAAATAGCAGTCCTTTAAGCAGAGAACTATCTACAGAACCAATCTGGAGAACAGCAAGCACTGATGTTATTCCTGTATCCAAGATACTTTCTTTGCAACATAGTAGAGATCTAAAGGTATTAGAATGCCTGCTAATAATCTCTGGATTGAAATAAGAGAAAAATTCAATGGCAATCTTCCTTTCTTGAGACTGCCGATTTCTTGGTGACCTGAAAAATAATCCTTTGAATTAAGAACATTTAATATCTGGCTTGGCGCCTGTGGCTCAACAGGCTAAGGCGCCAGCCACGTACACCTGAGCTGGCGGGTTCAAATCCAGCCCGGGCCCGCCAAACAACAATGACGGCTGCAACCAAAAAATGGCCGGGCGTTGTGGCGGGTGCCTGTAGTCCCAGCTACTTAGGAGGCGGAGGCAGGAGATT
>CAUYRH010029682.1:0-26083 GCA_963574655.1 Perodicticus potto
GGAAAGACAGGGAGAGGAACGGAGAGAGCATCTCTCTCCCCACTTGAAATCTCTCCCTCTACCAGGAGCTTTGGTGTTTTCTGTATTCTTTTCTGTAAATCAATTCTGTCTTACCACGGAGGGGGGGTGGAAATAATGTAAGGAAGAATAATAAAATACATATATTTAAAAAAAAAAAAAGAAAGAAAGAAAGGGATCAAATAGCAATATTATTATTTTTCTGAGGAAAATACTTAATATAAGATCTACCCTATCAGGAAAATTTTAAGTGTAAAGCACAGTATTGTTTACTTCCGCTATTCAGTAGATTTCTAAAACATGTTCACCATGCATAAGTGACATTTTGTATTGTTTGACTATTACCTTTTGATTTTCCTCTTCCCTCAGTCCCTGGTAAGCACCATTCTACTCTCTGCTTCCGTGAATTTGATCATTTTAGATTCCTTATACAAAAGGCAAAAGGGACATTATGGTATCACAGGGGAGGCACCTGAGGGAGGTAGCTACCTATTCTAGGCATACAGATCACAATGTGGAAGAGCCCACAATCCTACAACCTGTCTTCCTGAGAAGTAGGTACAGATAGTTTAAGTACAGGATAAAGGCGAACTGAAAATAAACATTATTCTAGAACTGACTGCTGTTGCCAGGGTGAAGAGATTGGTAGTATGATGATGGTAGAAATAGTTATTTTCCTATTGTTGCTGTAACATATTTGTAACTTTCTTTTATACATTATTTTCATGTATTCTTGTGGTTTTTGTGTAGTTAATGTGTATTTACATTAATTTTGTGTGGTTATTTGTATTTCATTAATTATGTTAAGAATAAATAAAATTTCATATGATCAAAAAAAAAAAAAGAAAGAAAAGGGATGTGATTGGACCTGAATTTTAGAAGCTCTTTCTGGTATTAATGGGAGGGGAGAATGGGTGTGAATAGAGCAGGGAGCTCAGTTTTTAGCATTGACCCATTGCCTTTCATCCTGTCTTTATCATCCCTTTCTCCCTATAAATTCTATCATCTAGCTTTTCCCTACCTTATACAACCTGATTTCCTGCTCCTTGCCAGTTGAATTAAGTTGAATAACTTTTTCAAACATGCCTGTGCATTCCTGTCTTTATGTCTTGTTTATTCAATAGACATATAGTGAGTGCCTATTATGTACTAGCCCCAGTGCTTGGCATGGGGGAGCCAAAGAGGTCTGAGACATGGACCCTGCCTTTGATGGGTTCACAGACCAGTAGGGAGATATCATGGAGATACACTGTTACTGTGGAATGTGATAATGGCTGTGGTATGGGATAAACAGAATATCCTGGGCACAAAAAGTAAGAGAGTGCTGTTTATGAGAAGCCTTCCTCCTTCTCTGCTAAATCCTACCCATTTTTAGGCCCCCTGCCCACGTTCTTGGGAGAAACAGGGTAGCGTAATGGCTTAGAGCATGGGCTCTGAAGCCAGACAACAGAGTTTTAATCCTAATTCTACCATTTCCCAGTCATGTGACCTTGGCCAGAAATTCTTTTTTGAAACCTCTTATTTTATCTATTTATTTATTTATTTTAGTGATAGGGTTTCATTCTGCTCCCAGGCTGGAGTACAGTGGCCTGATCATAGCTTACTGTAATCTTAAACTCTTGGGCTCAAGCAATCCTCCTGCCTCAGCCAGCTGAGCAACGATGACTGCAGACACATGCCATCATGCTCTGCTAATTCTTTAACATTTTTGTAAAGACAGGGTCTTGCTATGTTGCTCAACTGGTCTCAAACTTCTAGATTCAAACCATCCTCCCAAAGTGCTGGGATTACTGGTGTGAGCCACCATGCTTGGCCCAGAAATTCTTTGTACCTCAGTTTCTTCATCTGTAAAATTGATCTGCTGGCTGAATCAAATTCATAGGGTTATTGTGAGGATTAAAGGAGATAATATGCATAAAAGCCCTTAAAAAGGTTCTTGGCATATGAAAAATATTTAATAATTGTTAGCCTTTATTCTCAGTTTTTACTTATTTTCTTTTTAGTACCTATATTGTGTTAAGAAACTTTATCCTCTAATTATCTATTATTATGTTGCTTGCCCTATTTTATGTATCTGTACTCCTAACATACTCCTGGTGTTGAATAAGTATTAGAGCCATTCTGATTTTCCCAGGAGCCAAGGGCATTTCTGGGACACAGGACTTTCTGTGCTAAAACAAGGGAAGTCCTGGAAAAACCAGGACAAGTTGATAACCTTACACATGGCGAACACTTTAGTTTGCTTTTTATTTATCTCTTTTTGGTCTCAAACCTAATTTGCAAGAAGGTTCACTTTGGTTTTGCCACAAATTTTTATTTATTGTGTAGAAAATATAAAGGTATAACATGTGAGTTTCTTTACAGATTCCTAAGATTCCCTAGGGTTTAGGGTAGATAATTGGAGGGATTCCTTAAAAACCGCTCTTTCATCAGCTATGGGTATGTACACTAGAAATTGTGGACAATCCCACAGAAGTTGTCCTTCACCTGTTCCACAGCCTCAGAAGGCTCCCTTTACCTGTCATTCCCCATCACTACCTGCATTTCCTCCCCCTGAGACTGGATGACTTCCTTCATTTGCTTTCCACACTTGACATACCCCTCTTTAACTCCATGGAAAGACCTTTTTTTTTTTTGAGACAGAGCCTCAAGCTGTCACCCTGGAGAGAGTGCCGTGGCATCCCAGCTCACAGCAACCTCCAATTCCTGAGCTCAAGTGAGTCTCCTGCCTCTGCCTCCCAAGTAGCTGGGACTACAGGCGCCCGCCACAATGCCCAGCTGTTTTTTGGTTGCAGCCGTCATTGTTGTTTGGCGGCCCGGGCTGGATTTGAACCTGCCAGCTCAGGTGTATGTGGCTGGCACCTTAGCCCGTTGAGCCACAGGCGCCAGCCGGAAAGACCTTTTCTTTACCGGAGGCGTCTCTCTTTTTTCTATAAGTTTCCCAGTTGGAACTAAATGGCTTTTCCTTTTTCTAAGTCCCATGTCTCCAGTACTGGGACAGTGTATGCTTTGGGGAGTTGCTTTTCAGGCAGCATTCCTTAAGGATTAGAATAGAATAGGGCAGGTACCATAGTGGATCCCGTGGGGCCTCTCAGAATTCCTAAGTGCCCTGACAAGTGTTTGCTGACTGCCATCCCATCTTCTACAGGTTCAATACCAGTACAAATCAACAGGCTGGGTCAATAGCCTCGGAAAGTATCAACCCTAGTGTATTAGTTTCCTCTGGCTGTTGTTAACAAAGCACCATAGATCACATGAACTTACACAACATAATTTTATTTTCTCACAGTTCTGGAAGCGGGAAGGGTAAGCAGGTCTTTCTGAAGGAAATGAGGGGGAAATCTGCTCTATGCCTTTCTTTTAACTTCTGGTGGTTTGTGCAAAGTCTTTGGCATTTCTTGGCTTGTACACACATCCGCCGATCTCTGTCTTCATCTTCACAGGGTGGGCTCCCTGAGTGTATGTCTGTCTCTTCATACAGTGTACAGGCACCCTACTGCAGTATGACTTGATTGTAATGTGACTAATTGTGTCTGCAACAATCCTGTTTCTAAATAAGGTCTCATTTCAGCATGTAAATTTCAGGGTATAAAATTCAGCCCCTAACACCCAGGTTTTCAGGTTGGTCCAAAACACTTCATGGAGATGTGGAGGCCACTTCACCATGGGCCAAAGTCCCAGTCATTAAACCTATTTCTAATTCTCTGTTCCCTAGGTGTTTGATGCTAAAAGCTTTGCCTGTTTACCACTCTCTAGGGCATAATGCTGACTCTAGGGACATTAAGAAATGTATGTATACCTGAGTCACCAGCTCTGCATGAGGATGTATCAGGAAATGTTTTTAAAGAGAAGCCTGCTGAGGAAAAGTTGTATCCATGGCATATAATGTAATTACTATTGTAAAGGCCGTGACTCCCTTCCTGATGAATAATAATTATAAGTTGGTTGCCTTTGAAAATGCTCTGGAGAATACCACGATGTGTGCAGATGGGGTTTGGAGAAGCATGTGTCTGCATGTGCATACAGTAGCTCATGATAAACAGAGTCACCAGAATCCTCCCCCACGTTCCTGCACACATTCCCAGGGCTGCGGGGAGCAGCCTGCCTCTCTGCCCTTCGGAGGCGGCTTCCTTTAGTCAGCTCTCTGGATCTGCTGACCCACTCCCCTCCAAAGAGATAGCTCTGTTCCAAAAGATAAACAGCAGTAGTTAAGGGCAACTTGGGTGGGGGGAAGCAAAGCAAGTCTCCCAGTTTGTGTTTCCTGGTGTTCTCACACAGAAGCACAGACCATCTTTGTGGATGTGCTATTTCTGATTCTGGCAATTCAGCCCGAGACGGAAAGGCAGTGATCGGTCTTCGTGAGCATGGGGGCTAGAGAGCAGATGGGGTACAGGGCTTCTCGCAGGTGTCCTCACTTCTTTCCAGAGATGCTGCACCTCTGAGAAGTCCCAGGGGTAGACAAGGCCCCTAGCTGGTGCCCGCTCGTGCGGAGCATCTGAGCAGGCTGCTAGCTTGCTCAAAGGCGGTGTGCCAACTCCAGATCAGGGAGCTGTCGGCTCAGTGCCCACGCCCCTCCGTTCCAGCTCGGGAGGAGCCCCAGGGTGGGCTGCGGGAAAGCGCGACTGCAAGTTGACTTTGCCTCACTATTGTTGCTGGCAGAATACCTACACGAATGCGGACAAGCTTCTAGAAGCAGCAGAGCAGTTGGCTCAGACTGGGGAATGTGACCCAGAGGAGATCTACAAGGCCGCTCGGCACCTGGAGGTGCGCACCCAAGACTTCGTGCGCAGGGTGGAGCAGCGGAAGCTCCTCCTGGACATGTCTGTCTCCTTTCACACGCACACCAAAGAGGTAAGGGGGCAAACAGGGTGAGCTCAGTCCTGGGAGGGTTAGGTCTGCTTCGAGTAAAATGGCCCCACAGGTCTGACCAGCATCCTGGGTGGTCTGTGGGTTACTAGTCTCCTAACTTTGGTAATATTAACACTTCACTGATAGTTACGTCTCTACCAAAATGGGGCATCCCCTAAAATCAATCTGAAATTTAGAAAAAAAATTTAAAACATGGGAGGCATTATCTCTAGTGAGGAAGGGAGGTAGGTGGTTTTGGGAGTCTGCTAGAGCATTATATCTGCAGCTGGAAAACTTTGGGAATTCCTGATACAGAGATGGTCACTGTAAAGTGAAATACAAGAGGAGCACAGACTTCCTTCCCACTCCTCATCAGTTTCTCTCTGTTGCTGTTTCCTGTTGGAAATCAGAGTCCAGCAGAGCTTAATCAGTTATCTTTGCTACTAGTAAGGAGCATACAGAGTTTGCAGGGGTGCTGTATGTTTTTGTCTTACTTCCCATTTTATTTTATTTAGTTTTTAAACAGGGGATTTCGTCTTCTCAATGAAGTCTGTGAGAGGGCAATGTTAAAGCTGGCCCTCACCTTGCTGCATGTGGCACAATGGGTGGGTGAAGGACTGGGGGCTGGTGGTGTCCTCCACAGAGGAAACAAGGGTGGCTTACATCCCATCCTGAGTCACTCCCCAGGTAGAGGAAGGGGCGGGGAGGATGGATCTTGCTAAGCTGAGGAGGAAGCTTGCAGCCCTGTGATTATTTTTCATTTCTCATTCACGCAGGACACTCTGAAATTGAGTAATTGGCCAGTAAGGAGGCAAATTTAGCATCTTCCATAATAACACACCCGTGGCAGATGAATTCATTAGGTATATATGTGTTTGCATTCCCCTTAGAATTTATTTTAATAGAGTATTAATTAAAGTTTGATTGCTGCTCAGGAAAAAAAAATTAACCCTACCCACTTAAGTTGAAATTTGATATTGGGAATGCATTAGGGAGCCTGATTGTTACTACTTCACAAGCTTTTTTGACACTTTGCAGGGATGGATGGGAATCATTTCAGTGCCTATCAGAGAAAAACATGAAATGATAATGTTTTCAAAACTGAGATTCCCCAGGCAGATGAAGGGCTGGCGAGCTCCCTGAAGCTGGCTCTGCTTCTCTCTCTGTGGGACCCAAAGCCCCTCTCTGATGAGTGACTATAAAGCAAGGGGATTAGCTTTAATCCAGGGTTTCCTGCCTAGTTGTCTGCTTGCTTGCAACTTACTCTATTCTTAATGATGGTCTCAGAAATCAAAGGCATGTGTATTCCCTTGTATTTGTGAACCTGTAGGTGATGGGATGGAGCATGAATGAACAGGAGGTGTGCTCCTTAGAAGGACTGTGGGGGTTCTGGCTGCATGGAGAGGTGAGGGGCAGGGGCAGTTTTCAGGGAGCTCCCGCTCCCAGAAGCCTGATCATGATTTCCATAAATTCCTTCTAGCTACAGCTCCCACCTTCTGTACATGAAGCTGGAAAGCTGGGACTCTAGTCCAGATTCTGCTGCTAAAGAACCGTACGAGCCTGGATAAGTCACTGTGTCCCTGGCGATGGGTTCCTTCATGTATAACATTTTGGGTCTGGCCTTTGTAACCCTAAGGTCCCTTACATTTCTGATGTGGATTCAAGATTCCTTTCTTTGTCTTTTCCTATTCTTCTTTATTTGATGTTGATAATAATAATTTAATATTAGTAATTAAGCCTGAAGTAGTATAAGTGGCTTATCTAGCCTAAGGTTTGGCTCATTATAAACACTCAGTATGTATTAGGTGTTTTGGCTTTATTGGGTACTTCTTGCTTACCAGACACATATTTCATCTCATCTAATCTCCCTGATAATCTTATGATGTAGACTTTATTAAACCTATTTTCAAATAGGGAAACTGAGCTTCAGAAAGTAATTGTCCAAGATTCCGAAGTTTCTCAGTAGTAAAAGCTAAGATTTTTACCTGTCTTCCTATTACCCATATTCTGTCCTTTTTCCATCTTTTATCCCCTGCTCTTCTCTGTTCTTTTTCCTCCTTACATTTTTAAACTGCAAAGCTTAATGGGGGTAGATCTTGCCTGAGAAATGTAAAATATTGCCAGGATTTGGAGTGTGGAAGACAGGAATAGTCAGGGATGAAGTTATTGACTGTTGTTTTCCTGGATATCTCCTAAAGCTTGCTAAGCTTGGTCCTGTTTGAACCTGAGCCTTGTTTTCCACTGGGACTCAGCTTATATTTATGTGAAATAGTACCAGAGGGAGTAATAGTGGGGTGAAGAAAGAGAGAGGGAACAGAAATGTACTTAGTACCTATTATGTATGACGCTATTTAGCTAATCAATAGCCATGAGAATTGTCATTTTTTAATCCAGTTTTACAAATAGGAAAACCAAAGTTCAGAGAAATTATAATATGCAGTATTTTATAGCTAGGATGTGGTAAGTATAGAAATTGATCCCAGGTCTTTCTGGCTTAAAAGCCCATTTTCTCCTTTGCCACAAAGACTTGGATGTAAAGGGTATTTCATCAGGGAATTCATTCAAACAGGAGGGTAGGATGTAGTGTAGTCTCTTTCCCCTAGATCTAAAAATATGAGAGAAATCGGAGCCCTCTTGCCTAGGTATGGAGAGTTGTGTTGTTGTGAGTATCTCAGCAAGAGATCTGTAACTATCAGATCATACAGATTTTTTCCCCCAGGATGGACAAGGAAAGCAACATTTTGAGTGGTTGCCACAGAGGAGCTGGTCACAGGGGCCGTGTAATAGAACTTTGTTATCTGCGTGTTCTTTCTCAGTCACCTTCACAGCCTGTACATGGCTCCTTTAAGTGATTTGCAGGGCAAGGTAGATAATAAGATGTGTGTGCATGTATGTGTGCACATACAGGTATATGAATATGTCTATGTGTGTATATATGTGCATACACATACATACACGTGAAGTACAGCAAGATTTTGGATGCTAGGAATGTGTGATTTCATCGGGCATGCTGTATACCTTTGGGAAGATAACTTAATCTCTGCTGCTTTGTAATAACTGTGAAGATAATTATTATAAAATAAAAGTGTAATACTAACATCCATCTTTTTTGTAATAGGAAAGTTTCTCCTCAGTGTCTATTTAAAGTAGGCATAGTAAGGAACTTGAAGATGCAACTTGGGTTCCTTTTTTTAACCTTTTTTAATTCTTCCTTGGTGCTTCCAACTTCCACCCAGACAGGACCAGAGCACCATGTACATACCTTCATCAGTGGTGCCAGGGTCACATTGAGATGTGTTGTCTCTTCCTCACTAAATTGGGAGTGCTTATACATATGATACTCCTGTGGCCATAGATGTGTATGTAGATAGACATACTATGGTATATCCCCACCACTGTGTCTGATATGCACAAATGCAGCCCTCCCAATAACACTGATTGAAACTTGCATGGGTGAATCAGAAAGGATGCTGTTGACTGTGTTTCTTGGAAATGAAAACCTTCTTAATGACCCACATACTTAGAAGTGCTGAATAAATATTGAGTGAATGGATTTACTTGACAGTGGAAAGCTAGTAGTCTTTACTAAAAAAGGAAAAAAGAAAATAAAAAGAAGAAAAGAAAAGGAAAAATCTCATTCAACTACATTTTCATCTACTCCAGTTCTTTGACTTGAACTCTGATGACAAAATAAATAAAGGGGTCTTCGGTGGGGAATCTTAATTGTTGATGGGAGCTTTCCCCTAGAACCTACAGAGCAGGCAAAATGGATTATGAGGTGGGCAGACATGAGCTTTCTTGCATGGTCTCATTAAAGAGAACTCCTGTGGTTTGGTTTTTTCATATTCTGTTTACTATCTCCCAAGATTTGTCACCTCTCAAAACTTTGCTAAATGTGGATCCTATTTGATCCTGCCTCGGTTCACTCTTGATTCCTTCCTCTAGGCTGGATTAATAGTCAAGTCTACTGGTCTAGAGTCTGCTAGAGAATTCTGAGTTGATGTGGTTGTTCTTCCCTCTTACCATGTACAGAAGAAAAATCTTATGCTCAGCCTTGCTAAAAAGCCTTGAGTGTTGCCCATAAATATTGTTATAGATTTTTCCTGTCTATTTATGGTTAGCTCCTTCCTTCCTTCTTTCCTTCCTCCTTTTCTTGCTTCCTTCCTAAAAGTTTTTGCCTTGGGGCCAATGTATAATAGAATGCCATTGTAGGCAATAATTTACATGGAATGAAAGCTCCCTTTATAGGAGATTTCTGGGTGGGGACTGAATATCCATCTTCATAAATGATTTAACCTAGCCTATGACTCCTCAGGCTAAAGTTCATAATTTTACTTTTGCCCACTTCCTACATCAAAAAGATTTACTCTAATTAGGATCACAGATGAAACAGAAGGAAGACGTTAAAAGATACCCTTCAGGCTCATTTTTTCCTGCAAATTGAAGAGTCTGCCTAATTCTATTGGACTAGCTTTGTGAATTCTTCACTATGGTATGAGTCTGGAAGGTCAACATCTAACCATTTCATTATAGTGTTATTCATAATCTTAAATAATTAGAGACCATGGTCCACATTAGGTGATTCATTAAACAAATTATACTGCATCTATATAGTGAAATATTGCACAGTCATTATAAATCAAATTGCCAAAGATCATTAATGACATGAGGAAGGACTTGTGGTATAATATATAAAAAACTGTTTTCAATCTGACCATGATTTTGATTAGACATAGAATGAAGACCAGAAGTAAATATACCAAGAATTTAAGAATATTATGAGTAATTTTTTGCCTATTTTTCTGTTTTATAATTTTCTTCAATTGTATTTTCAGTTTATAATAAAAAAATACTAATATTGTTTCTCAAAAACAAAACTTTTCATCCCCACTTAGAAGAGCTACTCAAGAAAGAGAGATGACAAACATGTGCTTAGGACCTTCTTATGTATTCAAAGCTTCAACTATTACTACAAATTGTGCTGACCTTTCTGTTTGCGGTCTGGACAGTTAGGAAGGGTATAAAAAGAGGCATTGACCCAGGTCCTTATTCCCTCTGTCGAGGGACACAGTATTTGTAGAAAGTGTCATCTGCTCCCCAGAGATTGTCTAGACAGAGTCCTCTTTCCTTGCTATATTTCCATGGAAATGCTATAGTCAATGGACTTTCAAAATACCCACGTTTAGATATTTTAGTAGTGAGAATATGACAATTCAGTTAGCTAAGAAATGTGACCAAAGTAACCCACCTCAGCTCTTTATTAGACAGCTTAATTAAAGACTCACTTCCATTTGTTTCTCGCCTTCTGAAACCATTTTACTACACTATTTTCTGCTGGATTAGTCACACATACCCCACAAACACTACCAACACATATGAATATATTTCTGTACCCACACACTTTAGAACCAAAATTGGATTGGTCTTCAGAGGGGATGATGGCCTCAAGAACAAAACAGCAATATGCTCTATTGCAGTTGCCAAACTGTTGTGCTGTTCATTTCAGAAATAAAAGCTGGTGGCCAATGCCAAAGAAAAATATCTTCAGAATGAGGGAGGGGGAAATTGACCCTGTGGAAATGGTCTCCTTTCAGTGTCCCTGAGGGTCAATCAATTGTGCCATCACATTTGATTTGCACAATGAGTTGTGCAAATCAAACAATCAGCAGGAGAGAGTGATGAAATAAAAATAATCTTTCTTTAACCACTCATCCATAAGTTTCATTATTTTTTACAAACTTTTTAGTTTATTCCTTTCTGTCCCGTTTTCTTTCTTTTTTCTCAGTTACCTTTTCCCTCAGGCTTCCCCCACTATGCAAGCAGGATAGAGTCTGTTAGGGCAAAGATTATATGTAGGACTTTGAAAAGTTTCCTTAACTCTACATATTTGCCATAGAAATTCTCAAATTAGATCTATTCTGTTAGACGTAGGTATTTTTGGCCATAATCACGTGTATTTTCTGAATGAAAAAGTGCACAAATTTTAACAGAAGGAAAAATAGAGAAAGATGCTAGTAACCCTTTGTCTTTGGTGCTGTCATCTCTATCCCTATCTCTGAGTCAAATTCTCTTCAATCAATAGCAATTGCCATTGGACATTTTATCCTCTTGAAGGTAGAATGACTCCTTCGTTCTGTATCAGGCTGTTCACCTCTGAACTCAGCTGATGTCATGACTCATCTAGTGTCACACTTTTCTTTCCCTTAGCTGATTTTCCTTAAGTAGATTCTAAAACAAACTTCCACAAGAGTTTCTTTATAATATGGTAAAATATGTGAACTGGATCCAGATAAATCATGTTTTAAGTCACTAATCAAAGAATAAATTGGGAGAAGACACACATTCCTAGTAATATTGACTTCAGAGGTCATTATGTATCCTCAGTTATCCCTAGTCTTTCTCAAGAAAGCTTTGTGTTGCAAAGCTCATGCCTTATTTTTGTTTTGGCCATCTTTGCCCTTGACTATCCTTGCAATTTAGCTGCATGACCACCAGGGGAAGGGAGTGTCTTGAATCATGGTGTATTTCTTTAGAAGGGAAAGATGCTGACATTTTTCCTTAGACCTACACCAGAGGTTTTCAAGTTTTTATTAAGTAAAAAGCCAAAACAAACAAAGAAAAACAAACCTGCAGGATATGAAGCAACCAAAATAGCTTAAGGATAGGACTGAGAAAATACCTTTGTGACTCTTTCCTGATTCTCTTGTTCCTGTAACAGTTAGTTCTACCTTTCCACTAATTAATCTTTAGTCTTAATGTCTTCCACCTCTATTAAGACTTTGCACCACCCTCTATTAAGACTTTGAATTTATTTTTCTTCTCTTAAATGATCTGTTCCATGTCCAAAACTTTCATCTCTCTTATCATATTTTTTTTTTAAGAACTACCTGGAATTTTTAGTCTCTAGGCTCTCCTCAAATACACATATGCCAGGACAAAGTTGCAAAAAATAGAAAGGAGAAGCCCAGCTCAACCTAGGATCTGCAAGGAGCAAATCCAATATTGATGTTTCACTAACTCCAAAATGGAGTATTTCACACATTGTTCTCACTTCCAGGATAAAGTTCCATTTGTAAAAGAGCCCATTTGTAACCTAAAAATTGTACCCTCATATTAATTTGAAAAAAATAAAAAAAGCTCAATAAATAAATAAAATAAAAAATAAAAACAAATGAACAAAAAACAAAAATGGAGTACTTTAGTTTTTCCCACTTAGTGCGAACTAGAGATGGCTTGAGTAAAAAATATCCTCTAAATGTAATAATAGTTAGCTAGCATTTACATTGCATTGCCTATAGTCAGGCACTATTTAGAAATGAGATAGAGATATCTCACTTATTTGTGTATACATACATATACGTCAATTTATTTGTAATCTTTACAACTTCATGGGGGTAAGCGCTATTACTGTCCCCTTCTTACTGATAAGGAATACCAAAGTACAGAGAGGATAGGTAACTTACCTGAGGTTATATAGCTATTACGTGGTAGAACTGGAGTTTGAAACTCTTAATGTCTTTGCTATATTGCCTCTCTGTAAAATAATATTTCAAAGAATCCATTGTCTATTACACAAGAACTTCAAGAAGCTTGGAAAATGGTTGTTCTGTCTACACATTAGTATAGCCAGATGGTATGAGGTGACCAATACCTTATACTTCTGGGTGTTAGACTGATATAAAATCAGTACATTCATACTTAGAAGAACATGTATCACAGCTTAGTTGGTCTAGAAAACTTGGTTTCTGTTTTTGTAACAAAGTGCTAATTGGAAAGGAAATAAACTAAAGTAATTACAACCAGATTTGCAAGCTGATAAATGACAGGGACACCAAAGAATAACAATTTGCATTCCTGTAACAATCAGCACAATGCTATGGGCTCATTAGTAATGTTGTAAGTTTATTTAAAGTAGTAATAAGTAAATCATTCAATCTTCATAATCTTTGAAGTGAACAGAACAAATCTTATTCTTCCCATTTTGTAGATCAGGAAACTGAGACTGAAATGCCTTTCAACTATGTAAGAAAGGCATTCTTTACACTTCCTTTTCATTACCTCCAAGGCTTACTAATCTTCTTGTTAACTGAACTTCTTCGGCCACATTTAAGATTTCTCCTTTCTGAAGAACAAAAAACAACTTATCCACAATCTTAAAAACTTTTTATCTCTGTTTATTGTTATCTTTCTTTTTAGCCCTTATTGTAAAGTCAATAGCATTGTTTCCCATACTGAGACCAAGCCAGATGAAATAATATTCTTGAGTTAGACATTTATCTATTCTTTTTTTTACATGGAAGATTTAAAAATAGTAGGACCAGCTTGGTACCCATTGTTCAGTGGCTAGGGCACCGGCCACGTACAATGGGGCTGGTGGGTTTGAACCTGGCCCAGGCTCTTAAACAACAATGACAAACACAACAAAAACAACAAAAAAATAGCTGGGCATTGTGTCTGGTGCCTATAGTCCCAGCTACTTGGGAGGCTGAGGCAAGAGAATCACTTAAGCCCAAGAGTTTGCTGTGTTTCTGTGTCACCACGGCACTCTATTGAAGGTGACACAGTAAGACTCTGTCTCAAAAAAAAAAAAAAAAATAGGGACTTTACCTAACAAATTCAATCAGTGTAACCTGGTTTCTTGTACCCTCAATGAATCTCCAACAATAAAAAAAAAAAAGGTCAAAACACACACAAAAATAAATAAATACAAATAAAAATGATAGAACCTAGTACCAGATGATAACTAACCATTTTATTTTATGCTTTCCCCAACCTATTTTACAGATGAAGTCATGGAGATCAAAACATGTAGTGATTTGCTCAAAGGCACCACAAGTAATGGGAGGAACGGGGCCAAAATCCACATCTTCTGACCCCATCTATCAATTTTCTCTCTCTACTAGTTTTTTCCCTGGTAGAGCCCTGAGCTTATCTTTCCTGCTAGCCAGGTGAAGACTACTTGTTTTGAAGTAAATACCAGATACATTTCTCCTCTCTCATTTATGAAAATTCTCAGTAAGAGCAGTCAGAAATAGATCCCTGTGGTAGGCCACTGGACATCTATTTTCAGTCTGATAAAGAGCTATCAATAAATGAGTTTTCAGTAATTCAGTTTAACTCCTCATCATTTTTAGTATATATTCTGTTCCAAACTCTATACTTAGCTCTTCTAAAATTGTCTGATCGATACTATCATCCTGGTTGCATTTCATCATCTCAAATATCATGGGAAAATGTTGGATACTTTTATTGAAATAAAGGTAAGTTACATCTTTAGCATTCAACTTTCTAATCAACCTAGGATTTTCTGAAAAGAACAAAATTGTTTAGCATAGCACAGGCTATGCTTCAGTAATCTTTGTTTGGTTCTTTCTGAATATCACATTTTTGCATATCTGCAGTATCATGATACATCTCTAGGAATCAATATCTAGCTGCCTGCAGGAAATATGAAGAGCCCTCCCTTTCTTCCTTTCTGAACAATGATATAGTATTTGTCCATTCTAGCTTCCTGTTCTTCCTAGTCTCTCAAAGATGATCGATCTCTTTGCTCTAAGACCACACCTGCATATTTCTATGAACCATAAGAAGCCAGGGGGTGGTTCCTGTCCTTAAGGAATGACAACAACACTAACAGTAAATGTAGCAATGATGGATAATGAATATAAATGTAGAAACACAAACTGACCCATAGGTGTGCTGGTGGGAAGGACAGTCTGATGTTGCACTGACTTCCTACCTGGAGTTGGAAGATTCCAGGCTGGCTTCCTTGGCCTCGCGCAGCCCTGGCCTCTCCCTGAGTGGAGTCTCTGCTCTCTCCCTCACAGTTGTGGACATGGATGGAAGATCTTCAGAAGGAGATGCTGGAGGATGTCTGTGCAGACTCGGTGGATGCAGTCCAGGAACTGATCAAGCAGTTCCAGCAACAGCAGACCGCCACCCTCGATGCCACACTCAATGTCATCAAGGAAGGCGAAGACCTTATCCAGCAGCTCAGGTCAGCGCCTCCCTCCCTGGGGGAGCCCAGCGAGGCCAGGTCAGCATGGGCGGTGCTTTCCAGTGGGAAATGCCTCGGGCTAGACGTGAGATAAGTCCTGTCCCAGTCTTGATTCGCCACAACCTGTTTTGTGGTCTTGTGTGAGCCTCAGTTTCTTCATCTGTCAAATGTAAAAATGCCTGCACCATACCCAACTTGAGTCTAAAATGAAATAGGAAAAAGCTCAAATATTTCAAAGCATTATTTATCATTCACGATGTTGAATGATAAATCAAGTAATATAGATATGACAAAAATTCACAAAATTCAACAAAAATAAATAATGGTATTCATTAAGAATTATGGCCTATTTGGTCATGTGGAAAAATAGACACTATTAAAGATAGTGATCTTAGGCTGAACTCTAGTGCCCCAATGAGCAGAATCTGACCATTCTGCTGCTGTTTTACTCTGGCCCATGAGGATATAGAAAGTGTGTGATGTTGTTCCACCAGTACTCTATTACCTGTCTCTGACCAGTCCACCATTCCTTGCTTTCCAGAAAATAAACCTTCTTTAGGTTGTATCAACCTAAACAACTATAACTAAGAAGGGAAATCCTGTTTAAATCCTTACATTCATTTAGAATTACCCATGCCATTGCTGCCTTTCTATGGGCATCAATATCTAGTTTCTTACTCCTGTCAAGGGCACTAGCTCCATAGATAAAGTGTCATCTAGGCCTTAAGCAAACCTCCAGCAACCAGCTCTGTGCCCAGGTGCCATATAAATAGGATTTGATGGTGCTAATGATGCCCACCCACAGGGACCTGATTCCTATCCTAAAATCACTGAGTGCTGGGACCTCTGCCAGCTTTGGCCAGAAATAATCTCATCATCAAGTCCCAGGCCAGCCGTGGGACCTGAGGGAATTACTTCAATTGGAGTGAGGTTTTATCTCCCACACCAGTTGTCCAATTAAATAAACAATGAGAAATTACCTTTGGAAAACCCTGGCATGTTTTTCTGTTGGAAATTAATGGTTTCTATTCCAAACATGCACATGAGATGTTCTGAATCCTCCTGTTGCATACTAACAAGACAGCCTCTTTCCCTTCTTCTCCCAATTCATCCTCATGACTATATTATACATGACAGTTCTGTCTGCCTCCTTAGGAACCTCCACTGTCATTTGCTTCTGAAGAAAATTCCAAACAGTGGGCAGTCACTTAACCTTTCTGGGCCTCAGCTGCTTCATCTGTGTAATTAAGGGGTCTGCTCAGGGAGCTCTCTCAGTGCTAGAATTTTATGAAGTCGTTGTTTTATCTGTTTGAATATTTTCCACAAGCTTAGTTGGCTTTTCTGTCTGTGGAGATGCCACTGGTTCTTAACAGCTGCCAGTGTTTAATGTGCACGGTGCCTAAGGTGCAAGGCTACTTGATGATGAGGGCAACAGTATGGGCGAGGCCTGTCGTACAAGAGTAAGTTTCATGGATTTCAGGGAGTACCATAGGCATACAACCAAGAGCCATCAGTACCATAGGCGTACAACCAGGAGCCATCAGTCACCATTCATCCCTCTGCTAGCCTAGGCTCAATTCCCTGACATCTCTTCTCAGGGACAGAGAGAAGTAAATGGATGCTTAGTGGATGCTGGCAGGGTGCAACACACATACCAAAAACACCCATGTCTTGTGGCTCTTTAGACACCCATCACTGGAGTACCTCCAGGGGCTTTTGCCTCAGCTCTGTGCTTTCCAATGAGTGTGACCTTGACTCAGAAATAATTCTCTTCCTTTCTGGAGGCCATATGATGAGGAAAGATTGTGAAGTCGAAGAGAACAGTCGTATTCACCCAGCAGCAAAGCCCCCAGCAAATGATAATGGATATTGCTTAGTACATTTCTCATGTTCCATTCATGACTGGGAGTGTCTATGCAATAGTGGGGTTAGGAACCAGGCCTGTTTTATGCCCAAATAGCCCAGGGTGAGGAAGTAGGAACTGGTTGCTCCATGAATGACAAACTGGCTTTATAGTGTCTTCTGAACAGATAGTGTGAGCTCAGATACCATTGTTTCTTAGACAAGCACAGGCTAAAAGATGTGGCTTACAGAAAGCCTGCAGATGAGAAACTAATAATTTCCCTCTTGTTCTCTGACTTCTTAAATTTTATAAGATACCAAGATGTCAAAGATAATAAACATGCCAGTTTATTTCAAGTTTTAGGGCTCAATGTCCTATAGAATATAAATTTCTTAACCTCCATAGTTTTGTTTTTTTTCAACACTTACCTCTGTGGAGGTCTCACTACCACCCCATACCTCTGAGCAGGTCAATCTGTCAATCTCTTAGTTCCTCTCTGCAATGTGTCACCTCCCCTTTTGCTCAGAGAACATGCCCTCACCATCTACTGGACTATTCATCTGTTTCTTGAAGGCCCCAAATCAAAACTCTTTGAAACTTTTGCTTGTTATCCTAGACTCTTATGATCTAGCCTTTACTCTTACAAGTTATTAGACCTGTGCCCCAGTCAGCACTTAACACTTCACTCATGTCCTTTCAGGATTAATAATTAGTCATACGATACATTACTGGTCCCAGTTCATGTCTTATTTAGCAGCCAACTGTGAAGTGAGCAAGGCAGGCATTAAGTCCACTTTACAGGTGAGGCATCTGGGTCCACCAGCCTATATATGTTAGAACTAGAACCTAATTCAGGATTGTAGACTCCAAATCCTGTGCTTTCCTAACTACAGCTTGAAGCCTGATTGATAACACCAGCTCATAACTTTGGCAAAACATTGTAAAATTGATGCTTACAATTTGGCAACATATGTCATCTTATTTTAATAATCTTGTAAAGTTAAACTAGGAAGGTTTTTTCTTTTTTCACATGCCTTTAACGTGTCTACCCTTGTGTATTATGATGTATGTGTATATGTTAAAACTATACATATTAGACTACACACGTATAGAGCCATCCATTTCCTAATTTATGTTTCATAGAGCCCTTTCCCATTCATCATTTCATTGTATTCCTTTCACATTTCTGTCTGAGGAATGGAAGAGCAGCAAGTCTTAGAAATAGAGCTGTGAGGGGAGAGGACATTTGGCAGAAGGAGGGAGGGCATGAGGTGGGATCTCACCTAATGTGCATATTGTGAGGGTGTATAACACACCCCCTGGGCGAGGGGCTCTTCTACAAATAGAACTTTACCCTGGAAATGAGAACAATGTAACCTAAAAACTGTACCCTCATATTAATTTCAAAAAATAAAAAAATACTCAAAAAGAAAAAAGGAACTAGCGCTATGTACCCAAAATAGGATACATGTGTCTGATTCATGAACTAAACAGTGTCAGGCTCACAGTAGGAACTTAATATATGCCTGTTGATTGAATGACCCAGCTAATTCACATCCACCTTGCTTGGCTGTGGAAGGCCCCTCTTCTCTGTCACTTCTAACATGACAAGGTCTCTACATCCTTCTTTCCCCACCCTCGCTTTGCCACAGGGACTCAGCAGTGTCCAACAACAAGACGCCCCATAGTAGCTCCATCAGCCACATCGAGTCTGTCCTGCAGCAGCTTGACGATGCCCAGGTGCAGATGGAAGAGCTGTTCCATGAGCGGAAGATCAAGCTGGACATCTTCCTGCAGCTACGCATCTTTGAGCAGTATACCATTGAGGTAGAGACAGGGGACCATGGCGGGGAGGTGAGAAAGGGGCTGAGGAGAGCATCCCGGCCAAGGGTACTGCACCAAGAGTAGGGCAGTAACCTAAGGGAATTAGAGCATCAAGGATGCATTTTTAAAAGTCAAGGAATTATTTATGTGTCCTCCATGATGTATTCCTTCTATTCCCTCTTATCCCCTACTGCCAAGCAGACCCCACTATTTTACTTTCTGTCTGTGGATTACTTCATTGACAAAGTTTTTTTGTTGTTGTTCCTTGAACTCTTATTTGGTACTTGTTTCTTCAGAGACCATGGTTTTGGCTGTTTGGTGATTAGAGTCATTGAATTTCATAGCTTCATGAGTAGGTAGGTGTTAAAATTAGGTGGCCTCTTTGACAATTGTAGGTCAGGGTTTAGATGCAATCACAGAGCAGCCAAGAAGCCAGGAGCTGGAGGAAGGAAGGCTCATATCCTCAATTTGATTTCTGCCTATTAAGAAAGTAAGTTTATGCTAAAGTTTACGTTGGTTAATTTCGTAGACTCCTCAGTTCTTCTTTAGAAGGTTGGGATCACATATTCTGGGATATTTATGTCCCCTTGTGATACCAAATAATAACATTTGCCCCACATAATTTCTGCCTGTTACTGTTTTCTGCTTTGAAATAGTAACTAAAGCAAGGTCAATAGGGTTTCTGTGGTATGAAGAATATCCAACACACAGTACTTTTTCCTTCGCAAGGATAATAAAGGGTTAAATTAAAGGCACTATCTTCTTTGCTCCTGATTGATATAGTAGGAGGGACAGCAAATTTTCTACCTCCCATTTCTTTGTAACTTTGTTTTGCATTCCATCCTTCTCCCTGGAGTTGGGGCTTCTGGGATTATAGAGACTGATGTTCTCAACAGTGTCTGTGAGAACAAATGCACCTGGTTTGGGAGGAGAATGATTTCTTTTTAAATTGTTGAAAGCTCCAATATCCCATCCTAATCCAACTCAGGACCAGAGGACTGTCATGGCAACAGCTCTCCTTTTCTTGTATCCTAGAACCAAAATGTTTATATTGCGAATCTGAAATGTAAAAGAAAGGCAACTTAAAAGTTCTTACCTACCTATCCCTTACTCTTCTGTGACCTTTTTTTTTTTATAAGCACATCTCTACACCTGCCTCCCTGCACGACCTCAT
The DNA here is from genome assembly GCA_963574655.1 of Perodicticus potto. NCBI lineage: Eukaryota > Metazoa > Chordata > Mammalia > Primates > Lorisidae > Perodicticus > Perodicticus potto. The sequence continues at coordinate 19,705 of CAUYRH010029682.1, forward strand.
AACTTCTTGCTTAAAGATTTCATATTTGAAAAAGTGGTTTCTGGACAGTTTCTGGAACAAAGGAGAACATAAGTCTTTATATCTTAATTATCCTTCCAGCTAATTCTGTAACTTTAGGTGATTTATTGATACTTTTATTTTGAATCTATACTCAGGACTTCAGGTGGCACGTAGTAGCAAAACATATTTTGGAAGAATAATCAAAATGCCAGTAGAAAAATTAAGGTATTGGGATACAGTGAAGAGTTTACGTAGTGAAGTTCATAAATGTGGAGTGACAAAGGTAATAAAGAGAGGGAAGAGAAAGAAAGGGTCCTTATTCTTTAGTCATTGCGAGTAAGACAAAAATAATTAGAGGTAACTTTTGATTAAAGTGGTGTAGGCCATACGCACTCCCACGGTCCTTCCTCAGCTCTGTTTTGCCCACTGGGAATGAATAAATCCATGTGGGAAATTATGTTAGCAAATGTGGTGATTGTGCTGTTATATTCTTTATTTACTCTGCTGTCATTCCAGGTCCAAGTGAAAAAAATGTTTAGGGGGAAGGAAACAATCTGAGAGTCTGGATGTTTGCATTTTATTTGATTAGATGGCTATGGTCTGGAGGTCAGGGTTGCAGGTTCACTTCCAGAATGGGTTGTTGAGCTTCCCTTTGACCTGGACTGTACCCCTGATGTCAGCTGAGGGCACCACAAGGGTGTTTGCCTTCAGTGATTTGGGGCAAATCCAGTTCCACTCCAGAAAAATAATCCAAAGCACATGCAGGAAATATTCTTTAAAAAATATGAGATAAAGCAAATTCTCTAAAATTGGATCCTACTTAACTGTTTCAATAGAGGAACTTGATATTTAAATGGTAGGATTTGCATTCTTCAGCTTTTCTAAATATAAACCTTCCTCTTCCCACCTCAAGTACTGGACAACAACTTAGATGACTTGGTATGCAGTAGAGCAAAAGCTGGGAAATAGTGTGAGGGCCTTAGGGCCTAATAAAATGGGGGAGATAAAAATAGTGATTTGAGTCTGCATCTTCTGGTATAGGCTATGACATCACCTTTTCAAAGGGGTCTTGTTCCCCATTTAGGGGGAGGCCCAAAGCTTGGGGAAAATGCTGCATCTAATCTTAGAAATGGAAATCCTGCCCAACCTATGGAAAATCTCTGCTTCACATCAGATTGTCAGAAGTTATTTTTGAGAGTAATGTGATTATTTCAAATACCAACTATGAGGGGATAAGGAGTAAACTTCTAGAGAAGCTTCAGAGTGTGAAACTGAAGGTGTTTTCTGAAATGAACATGTCACAGCTGACACAAGCCAGGGCAGGGTTTGGGATTGCAGGTCCTGCAGCTGTGGTTTCTTTCCTAGAGGAAGGCATTTGATAGACATACTCCACATTCCTAGGGATTATTGAACACCAGAGCAGGCCTACTACTGGAACATCTGGGAACATAAACATGACTCCTTAACCACATCACTGATGGCTGAAATGAACCAATTTAAAAATGAGGACAGAACATGAGTTGCTGTAACAATGTCCTTATACTCAGTGACAATGATGTGTAAGGCTCCCACATTATAACCTGGAATGAAATTATAGTGCACCCCCAGTTGAAGTGAAACATCTAAGATAATTTAGGCAGATGGTCAAAACCAGCGCTGCAGCTGCATTCCTGAAATACCTTTTTGGACTCCATGGAGACTTGACAAAGTGACCTAGAGTGGAACTTGATGTTCTATAAAGTTTTGTCCTATAAGTTAAGCCTCCCTTTGTGAAAGGAATTTTATGTGAACTGGTTATTATAGAAGAGACACTTCACTAAATGATGGTAATATTTATTTTGTGGTGTGGTAAGAATATGGGTGATTTTTTTTTTATTTTGATGTTTTCTTGCATTTTCAAGTTGTATATAATTAAAATGATCAGAAAGTAATAAAATATATTTTTAGGAGCAAGAATAGACCCATGGTCTCCAAACATTTTTGATTATGTACCCCTTTAATAAAATATTTTTGAGGTCTGTCTCACCTTTTCTCCTTCATGAAAGGGACCCACTTCTAACTTCCCTTGGAAGTGCTCTGAACTTTCTCTTTGTTCTTCCTAAATAAAATCTCTAAATATATATATATATATATATATATTTTGAACTTGCAATCCCCTATATATGTATATTTTTTAGTTTATAAGGGTGCTCTAACACTAACTAATACTTTCAAAATTCTGTATGCCTTCCAAGTGCAGTTTAACTTTCATGAGAAAGTTATTGGTTTCATATTTCAAATAGTCTTTTGGTAATTCCAATATTCCAAAAATATTTTATTTTTACCCACTTTCTTGACCAATCTGATTAGATTGCCAGTGTTTCCTTACCCCATAGTGTGGCTGACAGAGAGTTCAGAGCCCTCTTGTGCCTTTATGATTAATATTACATACAAATTGCAGTTTCTTTGCAGGAAACTTGTTAAACCATATGTCTTTTTGTGAAGGTTAGTTTAGTTAAGACTAGGCAATAAATAAATCCATTTAACTGGGTACATGAAAAAGAGCCATACTTTGAAATATATTGAAAGCAATGAACAAATGAGTCACAGACAGCCCCTCTGAATTGTGACATTCCTAACTTCCCTGGGAAGTCTTCTCATCACAAACAGCATAAAACCACCTGTCATAATTGGATAGCCCTAGAAATGGCACCTAAAAGATATTCTACATAAAAGACTTTCTGAAAATATGGACCATCTTTGTGGTCTGTCTTTTAAATTTCTAACTCTGTAATTGCAAACTAAGTTTGCTGCATGAACCTGAAGTTCATTTGAGTAATTAACCTGATTAAGGAATGGAGCAGGCAACTCTAAATCTATGGACTTGACATTAAAACAAGTTGAGATTGGGCTGAGGCTGGGAAGAAATAGCATCCAAGAAGTAAGCTTCCCTCTAGAGAAGAGAATGCTGATTATAACTATTCCATTCCTTACTCGGGTGATCTCAACTCTTCATTGGTGGGATTCAGAGGCCTTTAGCATTTTATATTAGAAAGAGATTGTTCAGTCAGCCTTTCATGTGCATATATAGAAATTCAGCTTGGTAAACATTTAGTAAGCACCTGGTATGTACCAAAAACTGTGTTGGGCGTTGAAGATACAACTATCCTTGCCCTTAGAGGGCCAGTTGGAGAGAATCATCATACAGTGTGAGAATTCTATGACAGAGAGAGGCTCACAGTTTGGTAAGAATACTGAGGGGAGCAGAGAAGGGAGTTTGGGAACTCAGAATTTCCTGCTTGTGTTAACTCAAAATCTCTACCTTTTATACTTTGTCCTTGTTCTGCTCCCTGGGGGGGAAACAGATCAATTCTGCTCCTTCTTTTATTTGGAATCCTTAAAAATATGCATGGGCCCTAGACATGGTCACCCTCTGCTGAAGGGACTCTAGTTAGCTAAGCCCAGCCCACCTACACACACCTAAATGTGTGCTGTTCAGAACACTGGCTCTGGTGCAGCCCAGGTGGTAGGTGTCTTTTCAGTGACCTTGCCTCCTGCCTTTAATAGGCTTTGCTGACTTAAGAACACTGGTTATCCTTTTAAGGCAAGTGCTTCCACTATACTGACTTTTAAAAAAATTAAGTGGCTGCTTTTATACTTCTCCCTTCAAATTTTACTTTTTTTCTTACACAGTCCTTTAGCTTATGAAAACATTTAAATTTAGTTTATACCCCTGTCCATGCTGTGGACGTTTGAAATGTTAGCCAGGTGAGACAAGGCTCTCTGGTACTTCACTGCATTTCTCCTCTAGAGACACAGAGCCGTTAGCCTGCCCAGTCACTGTAGGTGTGGATGATCTGACGGCTCCATAATCCAGGTTAGTCGCCCCTTCTTCCCTAGATACCATGTGACACAGCAAGCTTGCTGTTCTCCATGTTTATGATAAGCAAGATCCACCAATGTACTATCTGTGTCAAGAAAGAAAATGAGATTTATTTGTGGTAGTCTTTGTGGATTCTTCCCTTAGTGATCATGGTAACATTTTCTAAATGTACCCAAGACTCCTTGGGAAGGGAATGCAGAACGAATACAATGAAGTAAACCAAATTCTTCTCCAAATATTTGATAGTGTCTACTACACTTTTTGTTAAATTTCAGTATCACTAGAGGTTTCCCCTACCATTTTCCTTTTCTAAAAAAATCAGGATTATGGGCAGCACCTGTGGCTCAAAGGAGTAGGGTGCCGGCCGCATATACTAGAGGTGGTGGGTTCAAACCTGGCCCTGGCCAAAAACTGCAAGAAAAAAAAAATCAGGATTATTCACACAGATTTAGTATTCTAGAAAGTTACCTATTTTCAGCAAATTATCAAAAATCCCTGTTAAGAACTTTCAGATCACTCTACTAGGTTGGGTCTATGGCTGTGGACCTGAACTCAGGTAACATTATCAAGGTTCAAGTGCCATATGTGCCTCCTTTCTGGTAAGGAGGCAGTGGAAGGGAGCAGATAGAAGCTACAGCCCTAGGTATTTAGCTCACAGAGGAGAAAGAGCCATTCCAACACTCACACATTGCTGGGTACTAGGATGGGTAACACTTGCATGTTGGAGGAGGTGTTCAACAAAGGGGAGATCTTTAGAAAACAGAATAGAGTTCAGCAAGTCTCAAATTTGTAAGGGGCAAAGGTATGGACAAAATTACTGCTCAGAATCCCCACAACCCTTATAATTGGCAAAGCCACGATTATATCAAAGACTTCAGTTTAATCATAGTGATAGTGAAGAAAAGAACATAAAATTGGCCATAAAAGTTATCCAAATTATTCAATTGGTATAGAAATTAGGTAATTGAACACTGGAACTCATCAATTACAGCATTTTGCAATATGTTCTCACATTATTTTGCCAGTAATTAAAAACAACTGAGGGAATTTCATTACTGCCAATTTCCCTCTGCTTTTCTAGAAAATGTTTGCAATATCCCCCAAAGTCTTCATATAACTATTTAAATGAGCATGTTAACTGTTCAGCAGACTATATGTATTTGTAAAACAGAGGGAAATACCATGATGCATTAAAAATAATCTGTTTTAGAATTCACTAATCTTACTGTTTTATAAATGGATTAACAGAAAAGGACACTATATTGAGCAAGAGGAGTGCATGACTTTGGTGCTTTATTTTAGTTTCATGACGATAACCTGCATCAACACATTATAGATAAAATAGCTCTTCCCTCGCAATGAGGTGTCTCTTCAGCTGCAATATGTCTTTCTTTATCGGCCACATAGGCCAGTGGAGAAATGTTATCTTTCACTTTTCTCATCTTAATAAAAATAATGACATCATAAAATAAACAAAATGGTCATTTTGCAGTTGAAAGCCCATGTATGTCAGGAGCATCTCATCACAATGAAATGCTGTAGACCCTTCCTCCCCACTATTGGTGGAATGAAACTGAGCTTTAATATATACAGCATATGTAGTGCTGACTATTATATATAATCACTTTGCTGAAGGCAGTAGTGCCTTGATCAAGCATGCAGTGCTTTGAATTAGACTACCTGGGTTTGAAATCTGTTTCTCCAACTTTACAAATTGTGTGACCTCAGGCAAGTTACTTAAGCTCTTGAGGCCTCAGTTTCCTCATCTGAGAAATGGAGATAAGATAATATTCCCCAGCCTATAAGTTGCTATGAGGCTTTAAAGAGTTAACATATACAACATTTTAGCAAAAATCCTGGCACTTAATACATTGTTGTCAGCATTGTTATCATTCATAATATATTTTCATATCTATGTATACATACATATAGATATTTGCTTCTTGATTTTAAGCACTTAAACATCCAATCTTATTCTTCTCTGTTGTTTCTCTCCTAATTTGTCACTGATCATACATATTAGGAGATTCCTGAGTGTTTCTGCAGAGCACCTGCTGTGAGAACCAAAGGCATTTGCTCTTGCCATACAGAGAACCAGCCTATGCAAGGCACGGATCACACATCTCTTTCTGCAACTTCAGTCTCTCTGCTTACACTCCCTACCAGAGTCATTGTGTCTCCTGAGACTCATGACAAAGGTCCCTGGGGAACCAGAGAATTCTAGATAGGTTAACATTGCCTTTATACTGAGCAATCTGGCAGAATCAATTTTTGAAAAAAAGAATTACCAAAATCCTAAACAAAAACATCCTATTAGAGGAAAGCAGTTTGTTTTCTCACAAGAATAAATTATACCTGACATTTATATAAGGCCACAGATACATAAATTAATTTATTGATCTGATCAGTGAATACATGATTTTTTTTTTTTTTTGGTAGAGACAGAGTCTCACTTTGTCGCCCTTGGTAGAGTGCCGTGGCATCACACAGCTCACAGCAACCTCCAACTCCTGGGCT
>CAUYRH010029683.1:0-45062 GCA_963574655.1 Perodicticus potto
AAAAAAAAAAAAAAAAAAAGATTCTCCACAACTTAGCATTCAGTCCACTGGACAAGTATGGTTCCTGCTCCGATGTTTGGGGAATTGGAGAGCAGGGACTAAGATTAATCTCAGGCACAGTAATGATTGGAATGGGATGAAAGTATAGGTTGAAGGAGGCACCTAAGAAGACCCAGAAATAGGCCCAGCAGCCCCAAGGCAGCTGCTAGGCACAGTGGGTTAGCCCAGGGGACTAGCTACTTAAGGCCAGCAGGGGCTAGACACTCCAGGCTTCAGGGACCAAGCATCCTCCTAGGCCTACAAGATAGATACAAGGGCCAAGGGCTGACCAGGGACAAGTTATTCTGACTGTAATGAGCAGTTCCAAATAGATGCAGCCAGTAAAGCCAGTCAGGAAGTAGTTAAGGTAGCCCAGGTGAAGTGAAGCTCAGAGTAGGGCCATATTGGTGAGATGAACAGATTCTAGAGATGTAGACGTTTAAAGAGACTGGATTTGGCAAAGCCTTGAGCATGGGGGCAGGTTAGGTTTCTGGCCAGTGAAGTTGGAGATAAGTTTGCCACAGTGGGAAGGACACCCCAGAAGAGTCTGCAGGGGAGGGGAAGGTGACTATTTTGTCTCACTAGGGAGGCGACTGGACCTAACAAGTGCCTCTCAGACCTGTTACAGAGATGCACTAGGTGTGGATGGAGTGGCAGCCACTGGACGGAGGGTCATAGTAAGGAGTCCGATGGCTAAAATCTTGGGTGCTTAGCAGACACAGCCCTGCTTGTAGGCCACCAAGTTGCTGCTCCAGGAATCTGACCATTCTTGATACTATGCCTAACCCATATGATTCTCCTGTTCTGCTCTGATGTTGAAAGACGTCCAACATTTTTTTGTTGTTGTTGCTTTCTACACAAGTCCTCAACTTGAGGATTGCACAAAAGGAAATACATATAATAGACACTGGGGCACCGGTCCCATATACGGAGGGTGGTGGGTTCAAACCCAGCCCTGGCCAAACTGCAACAACAACAATAACAACAACAAAAGCCAGGTGGGGCAGTGCCTTTGGCTCATCGAGTAGGGCACTGGCCCCATATACCGAAGGTGGCGGGTTCAAACCCGGCCTCGGCCGAACTGCAAAATAGGAAAATAGCCGGGCATTGTGGCAGGTGCCTGTAGTCCCAGCTACTCGGGAGGCTAAAGCAAGAGAATTGCCTAAGCCCAAGAACTAGAGGTTGCTGTGAGCTGTGACACCATGACACTCTACCAAGGGTGACAAAGTGACTAAAAAAAAAAAGAGAGAGAAAAGAAATACATATAACAGAAACAGTTATGGCTTCTAGGAAGGATTTTCCAAGTGATCTGAGAAACTTCAGGAATATGAATTATGTGCCTATCATGTGATGTGAAAACGATGTGCCTCTTATTCCATGACGAGAGGTTAGTGACAATGCTGAGTACATTCTTTGGCCCTTAAACAGTTGATCATGGGTTATAGGAAGAAAGCCTGTTCAATATGAAAAACCAATAGTTATTTTAGAACACACACAGTTTATGGGAAGAACAGACAGAGCTGGTCAGTGCTGTGTATGTTAGATTTACAAGGAGGTCCTACAAATGGTGGGGAAAATTATTCTAACTGATGCAAGTTGCAGTTGTGACCAGCTACATATTTTACTCATTAGATAAGGAGAATGGAGAAACAGTGCAGATACACCTTTCTTTTTTTTTTTTTTCTTTTTTTCAAGATACACCTTTCTTGCAGGAGAAATCTCAGCTTGCAAGTAATGTGAGGAACGAATTCAAGGAAGAGGGGAAGATCATCCTCTGAAGCTGAGAAAAGGTTAAATGGGAAGATACATTTTATAGTTCAAAATAAACAAGATTACATGTTTTGCAGAAGAAATGGAAAAGGTGGAAGGAGAGAAACCATTTTCTACTGACAGACACAACCAAGAGAAAGCGTGGACTTCATCCTGGAAATTGCTTCATGAGGTAGCACTCAAAAAAGATATATATGGGGCAGCGCCTGTGGCTCATCAAGTAGGGCGCTGGCCCCATATACCGAAGGTGGCAGGTTCAAACCCGCCCCCGCTGAACTGCAAAACAGAAAAATAGCCGCGCATTGTGGCAGGCGCCTGTAGTCCCAGCTACTTTGGAGGCTGAGGCAAGAGAATCGCCTAAGCCCAGGTGTTGGAGGTTGCTGTGAGCTGTGACGCCATGGCACTCTACCGAGGGCAATAAAGTGAGACTCTGTCTCTACAAAAAAAAAAAAAAAAGATATATAAGAACACTTGTTTGTAACTTTAAAAGATAAAAATTGAGTTATGTTTTTTAAACTGTAGAATCGTTAAAGTAATCCACCAACCTCTTTCCTGCACCAAATAGTTGGCAAGTGTTCCGGTAGCAGAAAGATTAGATTGGAAAGGGTACATTTTGCACAAAGGCTTGACACGTTAGGCCTTTCAGAACGACCTTTCGTGCCATTTGTAGGTCGGGAATGGGGTTCTCTATCGGGATCCCGCCCGCATACTAGGGATACAGCCAGCAATAACATCACACGGAGAAAGTGTTTGGCTGGGAGGTCACATTTTAAAATAAGGTGGTCAAGGTAGGTGACACTCATTGAGAAAGTGGCATTCGAGCAATGAAGTACTTTTGAAGAGGTGTCAGGTAGGTTTCCGGGAAGGTGCTATCAGGTAGACAAAAGGGGCTCTGGGTGAGGTACATGCCTGGGGCATTCTTGGAACCCCAGGGCCAGCACACTACGGTAAAAAGAGGTTTTAGATGAGAGGCCAGTAGGTAGAATCTGAAGCAGCCTGAGACCATCACGTAGGAAGGGCCTTGTAGGCCACCCCTAAAGGACTTTTACTTTATGAAACTTGGAACCCCTGTAGATTTTAAACTGAGGAAGGGTTAGACTCCCACGTTAAGGATCACCCAGCCGCTAAGTAAACACTGAGCAGGTGGGGGAAGGCAGGAGCACAAGCGAGAACAAAAGGGAAACCCAGATGACTCAGCATAGGGGTTCTGTTCTGCAGGAACGAAGGGCCGAGGTAGCAAGTTGTCACCTGGGTACGTTTTGAAAATAAAACAGGACTTCCAACAGATTAGACAGAGGAGAGGAAAGCCAAAGGTCGTTTAAAGGCTGGGTTTCTGGGCGTTTGAAATACCCACGGGTGTTTTACATATTCTCAGGCTTTATCACCCTCCTCGCCCCCCGCAACCCCGGGAGTCGGTCTGCGCCCGCCCGATCGGAAAGCAAGGCTCAAAGCGTCTAATAGTCACGGTCCCTATTCCCTGCCTCCAGTGAGCCACAACTCCGATTTTAGGGTTTCTTTAGTTACCTTAGGAAATAACCCCTGCTTTTCTCAGAACCTATATCGTCTTATTTTTCTTGGCTTAGTTTTCTAGACGGAAGCTTGGCCAGAAAGAGTTTGTGAGCGTTGCGGCTCGACAAGGCACACCCTGAAGTTCTTGTTACAGTAGGACTTGGAGTAGGGGAGACTCAGCCTCAAGAAAAAGGGAAGGGGAACAAGCACCCTCCGCTTCTGTCCGCAAACTCCAGGCGGCCGAGCTCGCCCGGCGCCCGCCGCGCAGGCACAGCTACGAAAAGGGCTACCCGAACGCCACCGCAGCGCGCCCGAGCCTCCCGCGCCCCTACGGAGAGCGCCTTCCAGACACCTGCCCGACCCCGACAGACGCGAGCGCAGAGCACCGCTCCCGCCACCCTTTCACGGAGCCTCACGTCACTTCCGGGGTGGGGCGGGCGCAGAGGGGCGGGGCCGGAGGGAGGGGCGGGGCCGGTCCCGCGCAGGCTCACAGGGGCCGTAACCGCCGAGCCGAGCGCTTGACTATATATGGTCAAAGCTGGGGGCGAGCCGCGCGCGGGGCCGCGCTTCCGGGTTCGGGGCGTCCGCAGCGGCAGCGCGCAGGGCAGGCGCGAGCTGGCCTGAGAGCCCCGGCCTCGGACCGCCCCCTCCACGCCCGGCACGCCCGGCTCGGCCTTGGCGAGGACTGACTCGCGGCGCGGGCCGGCCCCGGAGGCTCTCGGCTAGCGCGGCGCAGTAACAAGTGGGCGAGGATGCCGTACGAGATCAGTAAGTGCCGCGGCTCGGGGGCTCCCGGGCGGGGTCCCCGGGCGCGGGGGAGGGCTGCGGGTTTGGCCGTCCTCGGGGTGCGGGTCGGCGAGGCCCCGCCCTGCCGGCGCCCCGAAGTTGGCGCCGCGGGCCGGGCAGCGGAGCCCGGGTGCCCCCGAAGGGTCCGGCTGGGAGCGCAGACCAGGAAGTCGCTCCGTCCCCTGCTCTCCTGGAAGTGGCGGCCGCCCCTCTCGGCGGAGGCAACAGGTGACCGGCTGAGACCGGTCCAGGGCCCTGGTCCGCTCCCCGCCCGTTCCCTTGGTCCTCGCTGTGCCCGGAGATGCCGTCGAGGCAGGGGCTGCCCCTCACGCGCCCTGCCGCGTTTGTGTCTCCGCAGAGAAGGTGTTCGCCAGCCTCCCCCAGGTGGAGAGGGGAGTCTCCAAAATCCTCGGCGGCGACCCTAAGGGCAACAACTTCTTGTATACCAATGGAAAGTGCGTCATCCTCAGGAACATCGACGTGAGTACTCCCTTCCCCCGCCGGGCACTGGTTCCAGGCCTGCGCTGCCGTAGAATTGGTGAATGCCGGTTCCACGCCCTCGCCCCCTGCCCAGTGGCCAGCGGAGGGCTTGGGCGACACGCCCCCTCAACCTGGGAGACGGATTTCAACCTCACCCAGCCCCATTTCTTTTCCTCTTTTTCCAGATAGGGAAACCGAGGCTCAGATTAGTGCAGTCCTTAAAGAGGATCTGATATCAGACAGACCCGGCCAGCTGCTGCCTGGTTGGGGCTGGTTGTGACCGGGGACTTGGGCCTCCTGTCCGCCTCCAGCCCGGGTTTCCTCCTCTGTGAAGCGGATGACGATTTCCGCACGTCTGTGGCAGCCTGGGCAGACTGAATGAGCTGATGCGTGACTCTAAACCCAGCAGTGCCTGGCGCACAGTGAACACTGGGGCTTAGTCATTATTAATATCCCGGGGGCCAGTGTGGGAGAGCCCAGCGTGCGAGAACCTCGGCTTTAGCCGGGCTTCTGAACTTCAGCCTGATATGCCACTGGATCTGAGCCCCAGAGGTAAAAACCGACACCAGTCCATGCACATGAGTCCCCTTTCTGCAGTGCCCTGTGCCCAGGCTGGAAATGCGTCCAGGGCCAGCTCCTTAGGAAACCCTTGCAAATTCATGCTGCTCTTTGTAATTACTGAGGTGACGTGTCTGCCCATCAGCCTCCCTTACTTCCAGAACTGCACGTTTCAGTCTTGCTTCCCCCTTCCTCAGCCTGAGTGGTGGAAGGAGGTACTGAACCTAAGGAGTCAGGGCCGGGGGCGGTGGAGTTTTCCTGTGTTGGGCTGGCGGCTTTGATCCCCTGGGCTCATGGAGAATGTCAGCCTGATTTCTTCAGTGGTGTGGGGTTGTCCCTCATTGCACGCGCTTTGCCTCCTACCAGAGACTCACAGATTGCTGAGGGAGTGGAGGGGCTCAGGAAACAGTGGCCAGAGTTCCCTGGTCCAAGGTCCTGCTGGCCCTGCTCCATCTCTGGTGGTTTCTGCCCTGCTCTCTGTTGCTGGGTACGGCAGACCAGGGGCCAGGTGGGTGCGAATGTGCTTTGAAGGTGCTAATAGCTTTCTAGTCACACGGATTCCTAGAAAGGTGATCCATGCTCACTTAGAACTGGGGAAACATCAGAAGGCTCTGCGGTAAGGGCCTGAGAGTTTGAGAAAATAAAAATTAAAGTGACCCTAAAGAGGTACTGCTCACTTGGCATTTTGACAAATGAAATAACACTAAAGTGTTCTCAGAAATACAGAAGAATAGAGTATTTGGCCCTGCCCCTAACAATTCACATTCATTGTCAGTTGGAGACCCCAAACAGCAGCCTCTCCTTTCACCCCCATGGGCTGTTACTCACCAGACACAGCAAGGTGAAGGAGGCCAGTAACTGAGCCGCTTCCAATGGGGAAGCTATGCACAACCACAGACAGTGCCCTGTGGCAGGAAGCTTTCCCTGATCTGTGAAACACCTGGAGTTTTTTTTTTTTTTTTTTTTTGAGACTGTGTTTTGCTCTGTCACCTAGGCTGGAGTGCAGTGGCCTCATAGGTCACTGCAGCCACAAACTCCTGGGCTCAAGCAGCCCTCCTGCCTCAGCCTACAGTGCCCCTCAGACTGGTCTTTAACTCCTGAGCTCAAAGAATCTGCCCACCTTTGCTTCCTAGAGTGCTGGGACTACAGGTGTGAGCCATCATGATGGCCCAGGGTTTACACTCCTGAGTGTACACCCTCTTTCTCTTTCCCCCTGGTTTTTGTTTTCTGCAGTGCTGGGACAGCCTAGGATAAGGCTGATCTAGCCCTCCCCGTGCCACATGTAGATCAGGTCCTTATGCTTTTGTTAGTTTAATAGGTGGATACTTAACTTAGGTATTGTTATTAGGGGAGAGTGTTCCTGGGAAAACAAGACATGAGTTCTCGACACTAGTCAGGGTAGAGAGGAAGATAGTCTGGTTGGAAAACAGAGTCTAGGAGGAAGGAGGGAAGAAGGGAGGCTGAGTGCCAGACCATGGAAGGCCTAACCAATGTCTAATTGGTTTCAGATTTAACATTCCTCAAACCAAGTGTGGGTTCCTGTGTGCCCTTACCTGAGGGGCATTGCCATTCCTCACCTAGTCAGGCCCCAAACCTTGGATTCCTGTTGGTCTCCCCCTTTCTTTGATGCCTCATTTAATTTTTTCAGCAAATCCTACTGTCTCTGCATTTAGAGTATGCCCAGAAGCTAACTAATTTTTCCCTATTTTCTTGTTTCCGTCCCCTCTAAGCCATCATCTTTTCCTGCTTGGATTATTGCTTGCCCTATCCCCCCCCCCAAAAAAAATACTCCCCTGTGGTCTGTTCTTAACACTGCAGAGGGAGTGGTTCAAACACAGGAGGCCTGCCTTGGTGAGAGTCCTCCCTGCGCGGGGTGGGGCCAACCCTACAGGGCCCCCTCTCCCTCAGCTCCTGCGCTGTGTGTCCACCACCCACATGCCGCAGGACCTACTGGTTGCTTTGCCTTTCCCTGGGTCTCTGCAGAGGCTCACCTCCGGTTTTCCTTAGAACTCAGCTCAATAGAGGAGCTTCCACTAAGTAGAATTTCCATATTGGGCTTTTTGTACCCCCTTGGAGCTGTTGGGCACACCACTCCTGCGAATAAGCATATCCACCTGTCTTCCTGAACCAGATGTCAGGCAAACAGGGCTCTTTCTCTTAGAAGAGTGCCCGGCATGCTCTAGGTGCCCCATAACTTACTTGTTGATTGAAAGGCCTTGAAAGCTGGCCTGGTTGTCCAGATGAGAGGCAGCCATGGGGGTGCCTGCCTGAGGAGAAGAAAGCCTCATGGGCTAGATTGCTGGACCCAAGTCTGGTGGAATCCACGTTCTTTGAAACATAAGTACCCTGGGCAACTTTCCACTTGAAACTATCTCTGTCATTTATTTTGTTGACTTAAAAGTTGTTTTGTGAACCCAACATAATGGTTTTTCTTTTTTTGAGATAGAGTCTCATTATGTCGCCCTCAATAGAGTGGCTATGGTATCACAGCTGACAGCAACCTCCAACTCTTAGGCTTAAGTGATTGTCTTGCCTCAGCCTCCCAAGTAGCTGGGACTATAGGCTCCTGCCACAACGCCCGGCTATTTTTTTGTTGAAGTTGTTTAGCTGTCCTGGGCTGGGTTCGAACCTGCCACCCTTGGTGTATGTGGCTGGTGCTGTAACCATTGTGCTACGGGTGCCAAGCCCATAATGGTATTTCTTAAGCTTTCAGGAAAAGGGTGGATTTTTTTGTTTGTTTTTTTTTTAAATCTTCTTTCAGCATAGCCCATGGCCTCACCTGGAGATGAATTTGTCCTCTGCAGTATGAGAACATGTGGTGGTGGCCAGTTAGACACCAATATGAGGAAAGAGCTCCAGAAATAAGATTCCAGTGAACAAAGTGTACAGCACTGTTTGAGACAAGTTGTCCACCAAAAAGGTGCATGCAGGGCGGATGAGGACGCCTTCCTGGGGGTGCTGGCACCTGCGTGGGTCCAGGGAGTATGTCTTTTGGGCACTTGTGGGCCCATGTCACCTCTGCCTTCTGTGACCTCTGCAGAGAGGTACTCCTAGTGGGTATGAAGGAACCTGTTCATGATTCTAAATACCCAGGGTCACTCCTCTATAAAAAGCCAGCTTTTGCCAATGAGCTTCCTGACAGCCCTCTCAAATGCTGCCAAAAGCACCCAGCAGATTTTCTGCTCTTTAGGCAAGTTTGGGACTTGCTTTTTAAAGTGTCCAGTTCTGCTCGGCGCCTGTGGCTCAACGGGCTAAGGCGCCAGCCACATACACCTGAGCTGGTGAATCCAGCCTGGGGGGCCCCCCAAACCACAATGACGGCTGCAACCGGAAAATGGCCGGGCGTTGTGGCAGGTGCCTGTAGTCCCAGCTACTTGGGAGTTGGAGGCAGGAGACTCGTTTGAGTCCAGGAATTGGAGGTTGCTGTGAGCTGTGATGCCACAGCACTCTATCCAGGGTGACAGCTTGAGGCTCTGTCTCAAAAAAAAAAAAAGTCCTTTACTTAAAGTGTCCAGTTCCTAGATTCTGGAACTAAAATATACATTTGGAAAAGTTAGTCCATAAAATTGATTTTCAGACAATAGAATGGTTACAGTGATTTGACACTGCTGTGCATCTGAGCATGGTGTCTGTGGGCCCATCTTCTGGAAGAGTGCAGACCAGTTTGGGGGATGTCAGATTTGCTCACCAGTTGTCACTTGGTGTGATCTTGTACCAGTCATGCACAGAAAGATCCCCTGTGTGTCCCCTGCAGGTTGGGGTAGTGGCGGGGCTGAGGGCTTGAGGACTGATCTCGTCCATCCTGTGTAAATGCATACCTGCTGAGGCCCTGTGCACGCGGACTGCCTTGGGTGAAGTGAGCTCTAGGCGGCAGAAGGAAGTAGTGTGTTTGACCGCTGGGACAAAAGGAGTAGGTGGTAGCACCAGTCCCAGAGCCAGGAACCAGAACCCTGGGGGCTTTGGTCTGACCACCTCACAGCAGAAGGCAGCAGAGTGCTGTGCAGAACACCTGGGCGGCCGCAGGTGCCAGTCAGGAGACACAGGGACAATGGGAAGGTTCCCACAGAGGGGGCTGTGTCCAGGCGGCCACAGTGCATCCAGCTCCCAGCTGCAGCACTGGGTGTGAGGACGGTGAATGGGTCCGAAACTGGGGAAGTCTGGGGCATCCAGTGGTGACAGGTGGCACAGGCAGCCCTGGGATAGATAGCCCAGCCCTGCTCCACAGGTCCTTGGAACCATTAAAAGTCAGGCAGACAGGTAACAAGATCAGATCTTCAGGAGACAGTTCTGTACCTGAGATTTGAGCCAATTAGCAAGCTGCCCAAGCTGCACAGCGTCCCCGCCTGGTATAGCCGTGCCTCGGTTCACGTTTCCAGCACACATTCACTGCCCCGTCTTGCTGACTGCCTGTAAGCCACAGAGCCAGGATTTAACTCTGGTTTTCAGGGAGGGGTGATTTTGCACACCCCCCCCCATCCCTTTGGGCGATATTTGGCAGTGTTTGAAGACACTTTGGGGCCACTGGTATTCACTCAGAAAAGTCAGGGATGTCAGCAAACATCCTACAAGGCACAGGACCATCCTTCAGCAAAGAATTATCCAGCCCCAAATGCCAGTAGTGCTAAGGTTGAGAACTCTGGGAAACAGCACTGTGACATGGCCAGGCATGGCTCTCACCTATATCCCAGCTACTCCAGAGGCTGAGATAGGAGGATTGCTTGAGTCCAAGAATTCAAGGTCAGTCCAGGCACCACAGCAAGACCCTGTCTCAAAAAAACAAAACAAAACAAAACAGGGCGGCTCCTGAGGCTCAGTGGGCAGGGCGCTGGCCCCATATACCGAGGGTGGTGAGTTCAAACCCGGGTCCAGCTAAACTGCAAACAAAAAAATAGCCAGGTGTTGTGGTGGGCGCCTGTAATCCCAGCTACTCGGGAGGCTGATACCAGAGAATCACTTAAGCCTAGGAGTTGGAGGTTGCTGTGAGCTGTGATGCCATGACACTCTATTAAGGGTGAGAAAGTGAGACTATGTCTCTTAAAAAAACAAACACCTTCCAATGCACCAGATTAAGCACTTTGGAAGAATGTCCTGAGTACTCTGGGAATGGGAGGGAAGACCTCTGAGCACAGAGCTATTGCAGAGGCAGCACATTTGCGGTGGGACTTGGAGGATGAATAAGAGTTCTCTGAGATGAGGCTTGAGACAGACGGCAGCAGATGAGAGCACCCAGGCAGGAAGTAACGTGTAGCTGGGTCACCTCAGCCCCACTTTGGGTGCCTATATGGGGTGGCCTTGGTATGTTTCTTGCTCTGTTTTAGGGAAGGGGAGGGATATTAAAACCACCTTCGAGATAAAAGAAAAGGTTCTGCCTCACACTCCAGGCTGGTGGAGGCAGGCTTTGCCACTCCAGCATCCTGCCTGTCTGAACCTTGCAGGGACCTCCCAGGGTGCTGACAGGGATGACTGTGGACACTGGGCTGGGAAGGGCCCCTCTCTGCGTCTCTTCCACCGTGTGGGTGCTCCCTGCCCTGGTATGTGGCCTGTCTAGGACCTGCAGACCCTTAGCACTGCTCGGCTCACTTGCCACTCCTATCCCCTGTGCCAGGTCTACCCAGAAAATGCCTGTGTCCTCCAGCCCCGGCCCTGCCCTGCACTGCTGTTCACTATTCTCCACAGAGCGTGTAACTCTGAGCACCCCTCTGGTCTAAGCTAAGTGCATTTGTGCTGGGCAGTGGCCGAGCACTTGGTGTATCACCTTTGCAGTTTCCACAACTGAGAGTAAGCAGAGTATCATGCCATTGGTGTGGGGTTCAACTGAGTTAATGCACAGAGCATCTTCAGAGATGCCTAGGCCAAGGCAGTACCTGACTCCACTCTCTTAGAGGTGAGGAGACTGAAGCTCTGGGGCTGCACAGTCGCCCTGTGACTGCTCAGTAGCAGGAGAGGAGGGCAGAGGGAGGCAGACTCCTGGCCTGAGGTGGTGACACTTGGCTGCCAGGCAGGCAGGGAGGGTTATTCAGGATATGGCAGGCTGTGAGTGACCACCCTGCCTTTAACATAACTGCCAGGTGGTACAAACTTGTATTCTCTGAGTTAAAGAATTACAATGACAGTGGCACCAACTGTAGATAAGAGCAAAATTGGAGGAAGCTACAGAGGCTGTCCTAGGTGGTCCCTGACTGGCAATTGGTGGCATGACGGGCGCACAGTATGCTCCTTTGCTTACCATGGTGCACATTGGATACTTCTGCAAGTTGTGCTTCTGTGCCAGGGCCCACGGCCCAGCCCTGCCGCTTAGAGCGTGGCGGCCCAAGGCACATCACTAGTATCTCTGCCTTGGTGTCTGGCCTATAAGGTAAGTTTCTCATGGGAGAGAATCCATCGAAGGGTCCACACAGTGCCTGCCTGTCTGAGAGTGGGTGGAGAGTAGGTGGTGGTGATTTCTTCCAGGGTTCAGCCCTGGGATATTGGGATGTTGGAGGTGCAGTGTGGTGAATCACACGGGCCCTGCCCTCTGTGTGGTGCACTTACTGCAGAAGGAAGGTGGGGTACAGAAATGGCATTTACTATGGGGGGGGGGTCACGAGAGCAGTAGGGTGGGGAGTTAGGCAAGATCAGTGAGAGGTCATGTCTAGCTCGGAGCATCAGGGATGGCTTCCTGGAGGAGGAGGTGTTTGCTTGGGTCTCAGAAGATAGCTGAGGGAAGGGCAGCATATTGCTGCATTGGAGCTGGGTTTCTGTGCAGTCTCACTGGGATTTGATTTTAGTCACCAGGGAACAGAAGGGCTCTGCCAGTGGTGTCTAACCCATAGGCCAGCTATACAGTCACCAGTCACTGCTCCCAGGAATGTTCAGGAAGCCAGCAATCTGCCTGGGTGGACCGCAGAGGAAGCCTGAGGCCCTCTCTGTTGGCCCTTGGGGACCGTCCGCAGCTAGAGAAGAGCACAGGAGGCCCCTGTGTGGTGCTGCGTTGGGCTGAAGTGTTTTGGTTGGGGCTTCGCTAGCCTTCCATGTTCCATCTGTTCACTGTGGGCCAGGAGCTGAGATCAGAGTGCCAAGGCCTGGGACACTGGTCTGTGACAGCCTACCTATAAAAGGGTGTGGTGACCTTTCCTCACTGCCTGAGGCCAGGAGGGCATAGGAATGTGAGAAACTGCGGGAGCTGCAGGGCTGGCCAGGTCGGATGCTGCCTGCAGCTTGGCATAGTGGGTCATGTTCCATCTATGAGCTTGCTTGTGTGCTGGGGGCAGGACAGAAGTTGTGAAGGTGTTCAGGGCTTGTCCATGTGTCCCCTTTACAGGACTCCCAGGAGGTCAGCGAGTCTGAGCACAGCGGGGAAGAGTAGAGCTGGCCGCCTGAGTGAGTCCCAAGCTGGGCCTTGAACCTGGCCCTGAGGGCTTGGCCTGGGTGCCCTCCTGGACTGCTGCTTGTCACCAACTATGGGTGCTGTCTCAGTGTCACACATGCGGTTCCTCAAGTGCAGGCGTCCTTCATGTCTTCTGCGAGGCGCCCTGGCATCTGTGTGAGTGACGCCAGATTTCTGGGGCTTGGCCTGAGGTCTTGTCCTGGCCTCCAGGAGTAAGGGGAGCCCAGTAGAGGGGCTGAGCCTGTCCTAGCCCCCAGGTGGGGGTGAGGGTCGTGGGTTATTGCGTTGTCATATCTGGCCCAGAGAGGTGCAACGCCTAGGGATGCTGGTGTGAAGGCTAGGGCATTGAGGTTGTCAGGGTCTCCTCGTGATGGTAGAGGTGAATTGGAATGCAGTTGTTGACTCAGGGTGGAAAGAGAAAGGCTGGGCCTGCCTAGGGTGAGGCCTGGGTGGAGGCAGAGAAAGGAGGTTCTTGGGGAGGGGCAGCCCTAGGCAGAGCCTCGTCATCCCCCTTGTGAGAGGGAGCTGCCCCAGGCCTCTGGGATTGGCCCATAGGGACCCAGCTGATCTGAGGTGAACCTGGGTGGTGACAGCAGGGACGGGGAGGCGTCTTCCTGGCTCTAGTAAGCAGCCTCCCTCTGTGAGCTGAGCAGTGTGGGCAGAGGTGGCTCTGACTCAGATGTAAGTCAGGAACTGCAGTTTGGGTGTCCCCCACGCTGACCTAGTTGTACGCGGGATACAAACGAGCGAATGAGTCATCCAGCAGGGGCTTTCACACACAGCCCTGACCAGGTAGGGGAAGGGGTTTTTAGGGGCAGCACTTGCTCTGTGGTCTTGCCTGGTCATCAGAGCCGCCTGTGCAGGGGCTGCCCGGGAGCCAGTGAGGGCTCAACTGGTAGGGGCACATGGGCTTAGAAGACCTTGAGTCAGCCGCGCATGTTGGGAGGGCTTGCTTGTGGAAGGTCTGTTTTTGCCAGGTGCCTTGTGAGGGAACTTGTCCAAGTCAGAACGCTGAAATGTGAAGAGCTAATCTAAGCAGGAGAGGATTGGGAGAGACAGCCAGTGTGTTAGTTTTACTGAGGTGTAATTTAGATGCCAATCAAACCCATCAGTGTTGATTGTACAACTCGGGTCCCAATTCATATATGATCTGTAGTCCCATAACCACCACCCCGGTCCCAGCACAGAACCCCTCCCTCCAAAAGGTGCCTTCGCCCCCGGCAACTGCTGACCCACATTCTGTCATTGGGTTTACCTCTTCTCGAACTCCTCCCGTGTGAAGCGAATCGTGCAGTGTGTAGGCTCTTCTACTGGCCTTTTCACTCAGCATAGGCGTCTGTGGTTCCTCCCTGTGTTGAGGGCATTTGCGGTTTGTCCCTCTGTACGCCTGAACAGATGTGTCACAGATAATTTCTCTGTTCTCCTGTTCAGGGACGTTTGGGTGTTTTCAGTTTGGGGCTTGTCATTTCTCCTGGGTAGTTACGTAGGAGTGAGGTTGCTGGTATTGTATGTGGTGAGTATGTATTTAACTTTATAAATAACCTGCCAGACTATTTTCCAGCTGTATCATTTTGCATTTCCACCAGCAGCGTATGAGCAGGGCAGAATCCCCAGCCCTTCATCCTTGTCACCATTGGTGACATCAGTTTGTTAATTGTATCAGTGCTGGTGGGTGTGGAATGGCATCTCATTGTAGCTTTGATTTGCATTTCTTAAAAGACAGGGATGCTGAGCACCTTTTCTTGTGCTTATTTGCCATTTGTAATATCTTTGGATAGATGCTCAGTATCTTGATAACTTTATTTTTTTTGCGACAGAGTCTCACTATGTCGCCCTTGGTAGAGTGCTGCAGCATCACAGCTCACAGCAACCTCAAACTCTTGGGCTCGAGCGATTCTCTTGCCTCAGCCTCTCAAGTAACTGGGACTACAGACTCCCGCAACAATGCCTGGCTATTTTTTTGTTGTAGTTGTCGTTGTTTAGCAGCCAGCCCTGGTGTATGTGGCCGGTGCCCTACCCACTGAGCCCACTGAGCTACGGTAACTTTCTAATTTCATTGGCAAATGTTTATTCTAAATATTATGTATCACAAGTATCTACTGCATCATGTGACGCTAAGTGTTAAGTCTTAGGGATGAGAGAGGGAGGAACTATGTATAATATTTTTCCTCCCCAAACCTTTTATTGAGCACTTGTTATTTGCTAAGTGTTGTGATGCCAAAGGGATAAATGTCACCTTAAGCTGTCACAGAAAAGTTGGGGGAGATGGACAGGCTGGTGGGGACTGTAATGTAAGCACAGAGGGACAGCGAGGATTCAGGTAGAGGAGCCACCTTCAGACTAACACGAGGGAGTCACTTCAGGGGTCCTGGTGGGCAAGTGGGCACCAGCAGGCAGGGGAGGCGTCGCTGGCTTAGGGTGGCAGGAGGGGCTGGGGTTTGGTCTCCAGAAACTTGGAGGCTGAGGAGAGTGCAAGCCCTGGGCTCTTGTCAGGGGGGCTGGAGAAACAGGAGCTGGGTGGTGATGGCTGGGTCAGGTAAGCTGTGTCTGAGCCAGCCAGACGCTCTTCAAAGAGGGCTGGATTTATAGTAAGCCCACAGCAGGCATCAGGGAAATGAGATGGCTGTGTCTCCATTCCCTCCCAAGAGAAACCGTGACTGTGGAGACACATTGAGAGCTGTTCTGAGGGTGTGTGTATGTGTGTGTCGTGTTCATCTCCCTGTGCTGCTCCTCGTGCACGCATGTGTGTGTGTGTATATGTGTGTCTGTGTTTGTCTCCCGGTGCTGCAAAAGGGAGTGGGAATTGACCCGGGGGAGGGGGTGCTCAGCCTGGGGGAGTTGGGATACACCAGCCTCAACTGGTGGCCTCCCACAGCCCACAGGTAGGGGACAATTGGAACCACAGGACTTTCGTTTTTGTTTTACTCCTTCTTGTCACCCAGGCTACAGTGTGGTGTCAGCCTAGCTCACAGCAACCTCAAACTCTTGGGCTCAAGCGATCGTCCTGCCTCAGCCTCCTAAGTAGCCAGGACTGTAGGTGCCTGCTAATTTAAAAGTAGATCAAGGGATCTTCCCGTCTTGGCCTTCCACATGAGCCCCTGTGCCTGGCCCACAGTGGCTTTTTCAATCAAACTTTGACTTTATATATAAAGACATACGAACTTTATGGCCACTGTGAATGTTTTGCAAGTATATATCTGTTCTGTATTACAGAAAGTACAGAAAAGCAGGTAAGAAAAAAAATGACTCTGAATTTTATAATCATAGACTAAAGAAAAAGAGTTAAAAGTACCTAAACTTCTATCACCTAAAGAACGGTAGTCGGGTAGGTTACTTCTGTTCTCCATGGAGGTTTTGACCTAAGGTGTTTGTGTATGTGTCATTTTTTCCCCCAAATGTGTAACTAGGAGAGCTGGAAGCAGCCTGGCTGCAGCAGCATTCCTTCTGTTCACTCTGGGCTCCCTCCCTGCAGAACCCGGCTGTGGCTGACATCTACACGGAGCATGCCCACCAGGTGGTGGTGGCCAAGTACGCGCCCAGCGGCTTCTACATCGCCTCTGGAGGTACGTGGAGGGGTAACACGGTGAGGAGAGCTTAGTGGAGAGGTGAGAGAACCAGTATACATGGCTTCATTTGGGGCTGACAAGGGAAGTACAAGCCAGTGGAGTCCCCATTCCAGGCCTGGCCCTACTTTTAGGAAATACACTTTCCAGTTTCAGGCGTTCGAGTTGGTTCTACCTCAGGTCAGCAGAAATGGCTTCTGTGAGGTTGCCCAGAGGCCGCCTGTGGGGCCGCGTGATGTGTTGGAGCTCATTGTACGTTTGGCTGAATCGTAGTTTGGTTTTGTGTCACTCTTATCTCCTACTGCTGTCCCAGTACCTGACAAGACTGGGCCCTGGTATGGCTCAGCAGGAGGCAGGGCGGAGGAGGGAGGGAAAGTTCCTCTCACTTGCAGGAGCTCTGTTCACTGAGCTCTGTTCCCTGAAGTAGAGCTTTGTGCCGATGAGGATGGGAGGCGTGGGAGTTAGAGTGGGGTCCCCCTCTTTCATTCCTGCAGTCATTCACTCACACGCTCAGTTGATACTTACCGCCTGCCTTGCCGAGCCCTGTCTCCAGCCCCAGGAAGGGCTGAGTGAGTGACTAGTCTGGGCCCATCGGCCTCTGGAGAGCGTCTAGGTGACATGTCGAGCTGCGGAGACAGCCAGCTGGCCAGCAGGAAGGGCAGGTGAAATTTGCAGGGGCCCCAGAAGCCTGTTCCTGAAGGGAGCACATCAGAGAGAAAAGAGATGGCAGGCTCCGGGGTTGGGGACACCCAAACTTGGCCCTGCCACAACAGAATGCAGGGACAGGGTGATTTATAATGAGTTGACTTTGGTTTGGGGAGGGGGCGGGAGTTGGGGGGCCAGCATCTGCTGAGGGCTTTGTTACTGTGTCATCCTGTGGCTGAAGAGCAAAGGTAGGGCGAGTCCCAGAGGGGGCTGATCTTGTTCTAAGGACCCCACATGGTAAGGTCAAGAAACTATTCATGAGGGCAGAGCCCTCTCATTAGGGCCACCTCCCTGCACTGTTGCATTAGGGATTAAGTTTCCAGCTCAATCTTTTGGGGCTTACATTGAAAACCATAACAGCCCCTCCCTGGCCGTGTAGCCTTAGGGGAAGAACTTCCCTTTAGTTTCTCTTCCTGTGAGCTGTGGTTGCTGGAAGTACCCAGTGTGCACAGCTCTTGCACTGCTTAGCTGCAGGGTGACCATACTGTCGCTGACACTGCAGCTTTCAGCTTTCTGCACTGACACAGCCAGGACAGCAGGCCAGCCGTGCTCATGCTCAGGGCTAGGCCCAGAATCTGGCATGAAGAAGGTACTTAATGGTTTTTGTGTTTAGGTCGACTCCAGCTTCATCTGTAAAACTCTCTGTAATTTATAGCCCATGTTTTATTTTAGCCCTGTGATTTATTTTCTCCCCTGGCTTTGCTTGCCACCAAAATGACTCTTCATTTAAAGCCCTAACATTTGACCTAAATGTCTTTAAATTGTGTTTAACACAGAGCTGGGTGCTCTGAGCAGTGTCTTCTCAGGGGAGGAGGGTGGTGGCAGGGCCTCCGTCCCTCCCAGCCCGGCTTCCCTGCTGTGTCTGACAAAGGCCGACAGCCTTCCTGCCTAGGCCTACCCTTTTCTGAGTCCTGGGGAGGAGGGGTCCAACAAAACAGAAATCAGAAGCCTTCAGATGCTAGCACAGAATTCATGAGGAAAGCTGTCTCTATCCAGGAGACTGATGCAAAGGATGGTCCTCATAAATAAATAGCCATCGGTCTGACATTCCCTCTTTTTAAAAGCACCTGATTTGGTGGAGGAGCCAGGGGACTTTCGGGCCTCACTCAGGTCCGGGTATTTTCCAGTGGAGAGCACATTTCTGGTTCCAGTACATTTCTTTGAACAGAGGGAAGTGACTGTTGAGGGTTACAGCGGAATGTTTGCTGCTGACATGGAGTTGGGCTAAAAATAATGTGATGTGTAGGGAGGAGGAGGGCAGCTCAGGAAGTGGGTTACGTGGTACCTGTGCCCAGTGCCCTGTGCCCCAGCCAGGCGGGTGGCTCCCAGTACCCTGGGAAGCCCAGAGCTCGCTCCCAGGCAGGGTCCCAGCCCTCTTCGGGCTCCTTAGATCCTGCCAGTCAAACTGGCCCACAACAGATGAAGGATTGAACCTTCCACAAGAGCTCCCCCTCGGGAATGTCCGCACTGCACATAACGGTCAGTCTGTGCCCTCTGGGAACCTGCGTCCCCACCGGCGGGTTCTCAGAGTACATGGATCATTTCTAGGGCAGACCCTGTCCTTTTTCCTGAGATGTTTCCGTGCTGGGCACCTGCCCCTGTCGCCCATTCCCCTTGGTGCCCAGGCAGCAGTTCCCAGTGGCCCTCAGGGTGGTATGGGGAGAGGTTGGCGTCTGGTTTAGCTGTAGACACAGAGTGGTATCCCTGGAGGAAGGGTCTTCTGTGCTCAGGATGAAGGCTGTGAGGGCTGCTCAAGCAAAGGAAGCCCAGGCCTCGTGGCTTCCAGGTGAGCAGAGGCCTCCCTGGGACTGGAGGGCTGGCTTTCCGCTCGCCACCCCATCTACTCCACACCTGGGTTTGCTGAGCCGCTCGGCACACTCCGTGTGCAGGGTGGTGCTGACCCCTGAGCACAGCCACTCCTCTGCGCTGCGTCTCGTCCTGGTGGTGAGCAAGAGTTTGCAGGGGGAAGGGAGCCTTCCCCCTCCTCCCCCGTCCCTGCACTTCTAAGCTTTTCTTCCTGGTTGCCAGACAAAGTGGAAGGTGTGCTTTTACTGCCTGCCTGCCCTGAGAGCCTCCTGCAGGATCGGCTATGGTCTGTTAGGGTAACTGCTCTGCCCCCAGCAGGCCGTTGGCCAGTGTTTGGTGACTGAGGCAGCGTTGTCCTCATCAGATCAGGGCCAGTATGCCAGGTCCCCTGGGCGCCTCTGTCTCTTTCCTGCCCCAGCAGAGCTCAGTGGAGGGGCTGATGGTCTAGTGGGTAAGATGGTGGGAGGTGGCTGGGAAGCCAGGTCTGGACCAGAGGCTGCGCTGACAGGGATAGGCAGTGGCTGGTTGGACCCTGTCCAGGAGTGTTGTCTTTAATGGGGCAGCGTGGGCCCTGGATGGGCCTGAACACAGTGTTGGAGGGTGTGTAATGGGTGTGTGCATGAGTGGACGTGGGGTTGTGCACGTATGGGGGTGTGCACGTGTGTGCTGGTCCCTCCTGCACACAAAGCACTCCCCCTTTGAAGCTGACCTGTTTGGCTCTTTGGAACTCGTCTCTGGCCGCACGCCAGGACCTCAGCCAGAGGACCGCGGGTGTTGCTGTGTATTTGGTGCTGTCTCTTGTGTGTCCCTGCAGGGTCTTCACATGTGTCTTCTGAGTCTTAGGGCCGGGCCTGGTGTAGGCTCGGGCTCCGTGTCTGCTCCTGTAAGTCCAGTGTCTCTGGCACTTTAGCTCGCTCACGACTAGGCCTGGCTGGACTGAGGACAGTCAGACTACCTGTGTTCACACTCACGCCCTGCAGCAGCCATCTGAGGGGGCTGCTATTTCCCCCCTTGGAGGGAAGGACAAAATGGCCATGGGGCTTGGGGAGACCTACAAAGCCTGCATAGGGCAGAGGCTGGACTGGAACTTGGGACCATCTCCTGAGGCCCCACTCTTGGCTGCTGCCCTCCCTGGCTCTGGCTTGACCAGTGAAGCAAAGGCTATTTGCAGTGCCGCTGGCTGGAGTAGGCGTAGGGTACTCTGGAAAAGCCAGGCGCCCCCACCTGCTTTAGCAGCCTGGCTGAGGTTCTAAGCTGTAAGGATTTGTGAGACATTCCCATTTCTTTACACTGACACAGGCCTGATTTGGAAGGCGTGTGTTGGGGCTGGGGGTGGGTACCTAGTGACAGGATTGTGCTGTGGGAGGGGGTGGGGCCCTCATGTCACTCTATTTATTGCAGCCGCCACCCACGCTCCAGAGAGAGCAGAGCTGGCATTGGGTTCAGCATAGGGTCTCCCCCCTCACCACACCCACCTTGCAGGTCTCCGCAAAGACTTTTACTCACACTTTGCTTCCTGCGAGGGGAGTGTTCCTGGTAACCAGTGAGGCTGCTGATCTGCCTGGCAGTGCCACCAAGGAGCCACATGGGGAGCTGGCAGGGGCTACCAGGCCAAGCCCAGCGTCCCCTTGGCCATGTGACCACCCTGCAGTGGTGACCCGGGAGACTGGCCTAACTGGCACTGTTACTTTTGCAGAGGTGTCCAAGGCCCACAGGCAGTTAGTACCCCTATAGGAAAAGAAATGCAGTGATGAAGCTTAGTTGCTTCACAGCAGGTTGGAGTTTTACCATCACGTGTTCTATGCTTTTTCTGACACCTAAGCAGGGTTTGTCACCAGGTGATTTCTGGTGAAATGGCAGAGACCCCCAGTAGTAGCTCTTACAGAGGCTGCAGGCTCGACTGTGACAGTGGCTGGGTATTGTTTCCCTCCAGAAAGTCCAGGAAACTAGAGGTGGTGCCCAGTGGGGGTGTGACCATGTAGCGCTGGCCTAGTGGTGACATGTGGCCCTCACCACCCCGTCATGTCCCACAGATGTGTCTGGGAAGCTGAGGATTTGGGACACGACGCAGAAGGAGCACCTGCTCAAGTATGAGTATCAGCCCTTCGCCGGGAAGATCAAAGACATTGCGTGGACTGAAGACAGTAAGAGGATTGCCGTGGTCGGAGAAGGACGGGAAAAGTAAGTCACTGTTGCGGTGTGCTGCCCCGTCCCGTGGCCTGTCCCCCGTGTGCCATGCCCTGGTGGGAGGGGAACAGTGATGTCTGTGGTGCTTTTGCATCTGTTCCTTTAAGACCCAGTGGCCCTGCTGGCGTTTGCTTCTTGGCCCACTGGAGCTCAGCACATTCTCATCACCACATGGGATTGATTTTCCCCTTTGACTCCTCACTGGGTCCAGGTTTGGAGCCGTCTTCCTGTGGGATAGTGGCTCTTCCGTGGGTGAGATCACAGGACACAACAAAGTCATCAACAGCGTGGACATCAAGCAGAGCAGGCCGTACCGGCTGGTGACAGGAAGTGATGATAACTGTGCTGCTTTCTTTGAGGGACCCCCTTTCAAGTTCAAGTTCACAATTGGTGTAAGTGACTTTTGTGGTTTGTATGTGAGACCAGAATTGAAGCCTAATTAAATGGTGATGGCAGAAAGGCCACAGCGCCTGTCACGTGTGCTACAGCATGTAGACAAGTGGGCTTATGGGGGAAGACCCACAGAGAGGAGACTCTGTGTGCAGCTCATCTTCCTAGGGCCTTGACTGGACGTGTAAGGGTCCTGCCGAGAGCCCTGTCCCAGGACCACATGTGCATGTCAGGCCTCTGAAGACTGTACAGCCAGGCACACGCTCTGAGCTGCAGATACCTGTTGGAAAGGGGAGCCCCAGGTGACGTCCACGGCCCTTTGGTTGTGTCCACCTCACACCTGCTGAGCTTGCTGTCATCTGAGCCAACACAGTGGCCAAAGGAAAATGGGCTTGCAAGACATTAGGGTTGGTCTCTCAGGGCTACGTGGGCAGAGACAACATGTGTGAAGTGATATATGATCAGAAGAATTAGAGGGGCTTTGTGAAGAAACATGCCCGAAAATGCTGTAGCGTAGTAGGCTTTGGGTATAAATGGAGGGGTCTCTGTCCCACTCTGCATGTGCTCCCTCTCTTGGGCAAGTACCTCAGGCTCCAGATCCTTTGATTTTCATGTGTTCAAGATGGAGGTTTTTGAGGGCATCAGGTTCTGAGGATTTTAACTGTGAATTTTACCTAGAAGCTAGTTGCCCAGTGGGTCCAGAGCAGCGATGCCAGAGTGAGGGCATGGCAGGGGAGAGGCCCAGCAGCCTATCCCAGCATATTCTGTGGTCCTGAGCCTGCCTTGGCTTTCCCACGTTGTGGCTCTTAGCGCACGTTGTCTTGGATAAGAAGATACAACCACACAGGCCAGGCTCTGAGGGGTTATGTCCTTGGAGGAGGCTGAATCTAGGGGGTGGCCAGGAGCGTCAGTGGTCCAAGTGTCTGCCTCACAGAGGGCAGATGAGATCACGTCCTTACGGGGCTTGCTGGGGAGTGTGGTGCATTGTGACAACTTGACGCAGTGAGTTATAAGTAGCAGGCAGGTGCACAAGGCAGCAGAGTTCCCAGAGGCAGGTCTTAGCTTAGGGCATAGGAGCGAGTCTCCGCTGGAAGTGAAAGGGGCTTTATTTCATCCCTGGAGCCACAGGCTGGGCAGAGCCTGGAGGGCTGTGTGTGAAGGAGGAGTCTTGTGGCCAGCAGAGCCCTCAGCCTCAGGGTCTTTTCCAGACTCTCTGTAGTTCTCAGATCCTGCTCCAGTGGCCTCTCCGCTGCCTGATTGGCAGGTAGTGGAGACCTGGCTATTTGGAGAGCTTTGTAGAAGGCTGCGCAGGGTTGGTGGGGGGTGGGAGTGCTGTGGGACAGAGGTGAGTTGTGCTGGGTCAGCGGGGCACCTGAACTGGAGGAGGAAACAGCACCCTGAGTGTTTCCAGTGCTGCCGTCCCACTGCCCCCCACCCTTCACATCCTGTTTGGTCTTTAGCCTTAATCTGGGCTGTGGGATGGGAGCAAAGACTCTTTTCCCTGCCCTGTGAGGGACCCTTTGCACTTGACAGATAGGGGTTAAACCAGCAATGGAGCTACTCGCTGGCGTTAAGCTGAGCTGGGGTCATTGCCCAGGCACTGGGCTGAAGCCTGCACTCTGCACCACTCTGTCATACTGTGTGCTGGCTCAGGCCGGAACGTTCTTTCTCTTTCCTTTTCCTTTCTCACCTCAGAGCAGTCCAGTCCACAGCCCCAGCCCAGGAGTGCCGGTCTGTGCGTCAAGGTTTCCTAGCCGGCCCTCCCTTGGGCGGGCACCAGTGTGTGTCCTGTCTGAGGGCCTAGAGAGCGAAAAGGCTGACCCAAGGGTCAGAGGTGCTGGGTGGGAGCCTGGTACTGAGCTGGCTGGCCTGGACTTCGGGGGAGTTGTACCTACAGGCCTTTCACTGAGCCCATGGTTGTGGGGAGACGGGGAGCGGTGCCAGCAGACATCATGTGTTCACAAGGGTGTGTGTGGGAGTCTATCTGAAAAGAGTGCTACAGGCTCTGTTGGCCTGGTGTTTACAAGGATAGGGAGAGCTCTTGGACCCCAGGCATGCCTGCATGCCTTCTAAGGCAGAAGTCCCCAGCGTTTCTGGCCCTAAGGACCAGTTTTATGGAAGGCATTCTTTCCATGGACCAGGATGGCAGCTGAGGGTTAGTGGTTTGGGGATGGTTCAAACTCAAGCACGTTACATCTCCACTGCAGGTCATCAGGCTTTAGAGCAGTGGTTCTCAGCCTATGGGTTGCAACCCCTTTGGATTGTATGAAAGGTTCGTGGCATTAGGAAGGTTGGCAACCCTTGCTTTAGACTCTTCTAAGGAGCGCACAACCTAGGTTCCTGTACGTGCAGTTTACAGAAGGGTTTGTTCTCCCCTTGAGACTCTGATGCCACCACTGCTCTGACGGGAGGCAGGGCTAGACAGTGATGCGAGTGACGGGGAGTGGCTGTAGACACAGATGAAGCTTCCTTGCCTGCCTGCCAGCTGCCTGCTGTACAGCTTGGATCCTAACAGGCCATGGACCAGTACCCATGTGTGCCCGGGCCCAGTACCGATCTATGGTCCAGGGGTTGGGGACCGCACTTCTAAGGTGTTAATGATGTTTGTGCATGTCTGCCCTAAGCCTCAGACACCGAGGGATACTGTGGTCATGCAGGGCGGCAGTGGGCTGCCTGTCCACCGAGGTCTGCATCCTGCCCTCTTCTGGTATCCATGCTTAAGGCTGTGAACAAGCTGGCTTCTTCCCCGGACCCAGAGGGAAGCTGCGCAGAGGCGGGTGGGCAGTGAGCAGTGGACACAGAGTACGTGAGGGGTCGGGATGTGCCGGGCTGGGGGTAGAGCCTCCCGCTGGCATCTTCACCTCCGAACTCACGTGTCAGTTCTTCTCGTTAGTCAAAAGCAGGATTTTTCTTTTTAGAGGAAATTAAGTTCTGTGAAATGTGAACAGTGATGCTCTTTTTTCCCCACATCTTTCATTCCCAGCTCCATGACCACCTAGATGGGCAGCCCTCCCTCTTCCCTAGCCCTTAAGCCCTTACAGCCTGTGCCTGCTAGAACCTTCCTCTGAGAGTGAGCAGCTGTGGTGGCATGTGTACCCACCCTTCCCAGGGACAGCATGGCTAGGCCCCGGGAGCCTCCCTGAGCCTGCAGCCGTGGGGAGTATTGTCATGGAGCTTGCTGGGTGAACAGGGCAGGAGAGGGCCTGGAGGGGAGGGCTGGAGCTGCTAGCTTGAAGTCATATTCTGAATTTCAACGTGCCAGGCCTGAGTAGAAGAAATGCAAATAGCCTTTCAGAGAAAAACAAGCAGGACCTTACCAAATGAAGTCAGGTAAGCTACCTTCCACCTTGCTGGCCCAAGGTTGTGGTTCATGTGATTTTCCTTTGTGTTTAAGAGTCCATGGTGGGCTCCTAGCTCCTCTGACACGAAGTCACGGCTCAGCTTTAGCCAGGCTCCCCTGTGTGCCCTCAGACCTGATCACCAGGGCTTGTCTTTGCTTGAACCTGAATGACTGAATGACGCTTCTGTAGGGTGGGGATAGAGAATAGGCCTGGGCACCAGCCTATCCTCACCCACTACCCGCCCTCCCCCATTTCTGATGAGGTGAGTTAACTGAGAGGTAATCCCAGGATCTCAGGAGACAGCGGGGGCTTTGGGCCAGACAGGCTCTTCCTCTAGCGCTAGTGTTCTGTGGATAAAGATGGTTTAGTTTCTCTTGGAGGGTCCAACCATGGCCTGAAAAGATTGGTGGGGTGGCGAGACTGGCTCCCTGCCTCTGCCCCGCCACACTGGTGGGTTCTGTTGTGCAGCATGTGCCTGTGATGGATGTCCCTGGGGGGTGGTGAAAGGGCGCGGTGGTTCATAGTCACGTGCACAGCACAGCCGGACACAGGACTGTGTGGTTTGGGGGCTGTAGTCCACTTATGTACAGGGATAGCTGAGTCTGCTAGGGACGGGCCCCCTGAGCTGACCAGTTGTGCCTTCTGGGGTCAGGCCACTGGAACCCCAGCAATGCGGCCTTGGGTTGTATTCCTCAGTGGGGGAGGGGCTGCCCTGACACAGTCTAGCTGGAGGCTGAGCAATGGCTGCTGCAAGACAAGCAGGCGTGATCAGGCACAGGGGCGTCAGGGGTATCCGGTGTGCACCCCAGGGGTGGCCCGAGGATGGGCTACAGGGCTGTGCTGGGGGGGCTGGGTTTGGAGGTGGCCGAGTCAGGCATCCGTAGGAAGCTGCTGAGTCTGAATTCCAGGGGTGTTACCAGACCTCCTCCTTTGTGTGCTGTCCTGGCCTCCCTGTGGAAAGGGCTATTTTTAGCGCTCTCTCTCTTTTACTTTTTGGTTTAATGGGCTGTTTTCCTCACTCTCTCTTTGAAGGGGCTATTTCAGGAGCAGACATCAGTCTCCTGCATTTGGACTCTTGCCACTTGGCTTGAGTTGCAGGAAAAGGGTGAAAGGGAGGGGTTCTGAAGCCTGGGACTCTGAGTCACAGTGCCTGCTGCCCAGTTGCCGACCTCCACCCCTCCCTGTGTGGTTCCCGGGAGGAACATAAGGATACCACCCTGCCAGGCTCATTGGGAGGTGTGGGCAGAGGTGGGTGCTGGAAGTATCCCATGGAGAGCCTGGGGTTGCTTCTCGGGAGTTCCTAGGTCCAGGACCTCGGCCTGCAGTAAGGGATCTAGAGTCCTCATCTCGGGAGGCTGTGAGGTGGATGTTTGTTACAAGTTGGAACCGAATGGTGGCTGAGTGTTTGAGTCCAGCTCGTAGCCTGTTCCCTGCACTTAGCAGGAGAAAGCAGCACCTGCTGCTCTGACCTGTGCTTGGGCTGCTCTGCTAAACTTGAGGTCAGCTGTTTTGGCCTCCCGTTCCAGACACGTTTAGTCTGAGAGGTCCGGGGTAAGCCAGCCCCAGCATGTTCCCCCCCTCATCTACTTCACCCTTGAGGAAACTCGGCCTTAAGGGCAGCCGTGAGGAGGAGGAGGATGGGCTGCCCCTGCTGAGCAAGAGTCGAGGTTTGGGTCTGATGTCTCGAATTTGAGCTGCGGTTGGTTATGTCATTTAAGAGCTGAGCTATTCAACCTATTCCAGAAAGAGGATTGGTGGCTGCAGCCATGTCTCCACACAGGTGGCCTGGGAGGATGAGACCTCCCACCACGGACTGTGCCCCAACTGCTCCTTCTTGCAACAGTTGAGCTCAGACACAACTGGGTGGTGTGGGCCTGTGAGATGATGTGGACGTGGGCAATGGGCTTCTGAAGCCTGGGGTGGGGCGAAGGGACTGGGGGCAGCCGGAGGAGTTAAGGATCTGACCTCGGGGCTGGCTCCCAACCAGGACACGCCCAGGCCCACCCAGCATCTGCCCAAGACCCGAGAGCCAGCATAGCTGAGATGGAACTGTGGACAAGAAACCAGATTCCTACATGGGGTGCGGCTTGAGTTACCAGCCTCTCGGCCTGCTTCTCCCTGGGGCAGGTTGGCCTGGAGGCTCTCTGGCCCCATGAAGGGTAAAGCGAGGTGATGTGTCCACAGTCTGAGATCCCAGGATGGAGGGTTGGTCCCCATCAATCAGTCTGTGTGATCCTTCCACCTCCACACGCCCACATGTGTGAGAGGGTGCAGTGCAGCCATGGGAGCCGGGCGTGCAGGAGGAGCTAGAAGTGCACACCTCGGGGACTATGCTGACCCTGTCCATCAGCTTGGGGGGACCTCACAGTGACCTGAGACTGGGCAGGCCAGGGGGCAGCCCCCCTTCCCTCTGTCGCAAACCAGAGTTTCACGTGGGCTCAGCCTAAGACAGCTCAGTGCCTCTGTCCCCAGCCTCATGGGAGGTGGCTGCTGTACAAAGAATGAGCTGTGTAGTCGTAGGATAGGATCCTGTGATGGCACTCACTGAAATGGGGCAGGAAGGACGGTCTGCTCATCCTCTGGGGTGGGACCGTGATTCTGGTTGCCCTCAGTAAATCTCAAGCAGGTAATTACCAGGACTCCACATTGCCAGGATATTTGATTTCTCAAGCTTTCCTCATCTTAATTAAAACACGGGTTAGTGACGGGGGAGACCCAGGTTCAGCTCGGGACCCAGGTCCCACCCACGCCCAGCCCTGAGGAGGGGCTGGGGAGGAGGTCTGGGCTGGGGCTGAGGGCAGTGGGGAGTCAGTGAGGGCAGCTGGAGCTGCTGTGTGTGGAGCTCTGGGGCGAGTCTCTCCTGGCCCCGAGGACCTCAGGTACTCTGTCTCTACTGCTCCCTGGGGGGTATGCGGGCATCTCAGTTTCCCTGCCTGTAGGCGGGGGCCCTCGGGCACATGACTGCTCTTCTTGGACCTGCTTTTCGTCAGTGAGTCGTGTCGTTTACCTGAAGGGTTGTTACACGAGCCCCGCAGACAGTGCCCGCTGCATGTGTCGTTTGCGGGAGCTGTCTTGACAGAGCACCACAGACTGGGTGGCCTAAACATGGGAAGTTTATTGCCTCAGTCTGGAAGCCAGAAGCCCATGACCAGGTCTTCCCCAGATTCTGATAGCTGCTGGTGCTCCTTCAGTGAGCGTCATTCCAGTCACTTCCCAACTCCACCCCTGTGTGTACCTGTGTCCAGAGTCCCTCATCTTACGCGGACACTGGTCCTGTTGGATTTAGGGCTCGCTGTAGTGACCTTATCTTAACTTGAAGACCTCTGCAAAGACCCTGTTCCCAGGTAGGGTTCCATCCATAGGTACCCAGGGTCACAGTTCACCCCAAGACATTACACAATTACATGTGGTTGGTTCCCCGCACACTGGTGGCTCATGCTGTAAAATCAAGTCAGTAACTTACTT
Source organism: Perodicticus potto (assembly GCA_963574655.1). NCBI lineage: Eukaryota > Metazoa > Chordata > Mammalia > Primates > Lorisidae > Perodicticus > Perodicticus potto. The sequence goes on from CAUYRH010029683.1 coordinate 27,966, forward strand.
GGGGGAGGGCCGGGGTCTACCTGGGGCTCACGGCCTTTCCTGCGGTGTCCCTGTCCACAAAGGCCACTCTCCCTCTTATTCAAGGAGAGTTGGTCATCACCGTTGGCTGGTGGGGTCAGTGGAACATGGGGGCGGGTGCTGTAGAGGCAGCATTATGGTGGGCATTGGGAGGATCTCCCTTTGACTAGAAAGTCCTGTTGGTTGAGGAAGGGATGAACTCACTCATTCCAGGAAGGCACTTGCCCCAGAGGTCATTTTTCCTTGGCTTCTCAGATCATGCTCCTAATGAAGTTTACAGCCATGGTTTATTGAAAAGTCAGTTACTCCTGTAGTAGATTCTTTGAGGATGAGGTTGGAGCTATGTATGCAGACGGAGCGGGAGGGGGAGGCTAAGTTAGAGGACATCTGCCTTGGCTGGGACGCACTCACCTCCCAGGAAGGCCGGGCAGGCTGGCAGGGTGGGGGGCTGGAATAGAACCCATCTGAAGGGGCTGCCTGCAGCTTTCCTCTGAAGTTCTGTAGTGTTCCTGTGCATAGCGGTTCACAGTGTCATGGCAGCCAAAGCTGAAGGGAGTGGGTAACTGTCTGCTTTCCCGCAGGACCACAGCCGGTTTGTCAACTGTGTGCGATTCTCTCCCGACGGGAACAGATTTGCCACAGCCAGTGCTGACGGCCAGGTACGGGCTGGGGCGGTCCTGGGGGTGGCAGTTCCTACCTCTAGGAACTTAGGTGTCTCCCAAGATGAGTCTACAGCTCAGTAGACTCTTCTCTGCTTTTAAATGGCACTGGGAGCTCAGTGTGACAGCACGTGTGTTTCAGAGCCAGTCAGTGGAGAAGTGGCACGCTCACTGCTGAGGGTACTCACACACACGTGACCCACGCATGTTTTTATTTCTTGGAAGATATACATCTATGACGGGAAGTCGGGGGAGAAGGTGTGTGCTCTGGGAGGAAGCAAGGCCCACGATGGAGGGATTTATGCTGTGAGTATGACTGTCTCCTTACTGGGGGTTGGGGTTCACTGTGTCTGTGTGTAGCCCTCAAGTCAGACAGCTGGGATGGGACAAGGGACTGGAAGGGCACTGGTGCAGAGCTGCAGAGTCGCAGTGAGTTAGCTAGAGAAGCCAGCGGCCAGGATAGGAGACCCAGGACCAGGTGACTTTTCTGGGACACGTCTCACCCCCTCCCTGGCCTCTGCCTTGTCCTGCTCAGAAGTGAGGGTGATAGAAAGGCTGCTATCTGGGGTCTCTTTACACTCTGAAGTTCTCTGGCCTGTGACACATGGTTTTTGTTTGAATAGATTAGTTGGAGTCCTGATAGCACCCATCTGCTTTCTGCTTCTGGAGATAAAACTTCCAAAATTTGGGATGTCAACATGAACTCTGTGGTCAGCACTTTCCCCATGGGCTCCACTGTGCTGGACCAGCAGCTGGGCTGCCTGTGGCAGAAGGACCACCTGCTCAGCGTATCCCTGTCCGGGTACATCAACTACCTGGACAAAAACAATCCCAGCAAGCCATTGCGGGTCATCAAGGTGAGGCCTGCTTTGGGGCAGTAGGGAAGGATGAGCTGGCCAGCAAGGACGGGGGATCTGGAGGGGCCCAGGGGAAGCTGGAGACCATTGCTACTCTGAGGATGGTGAGACAGCACACCTATCCTGTCAGCCACCTTCCTCTGCTCAGAAAGTTTCCCGTGGGCTCCAGATGTCTGTCCCCAGGTCTGCCCTCCTGTGTCTGTCGGTGGAGGACAGGGAGTGCAGGAGGACTGTGTGTCTGCTGCTGGTGCCATTGTTGCCAAGGGGCCAGGTGCTGTAGGAGACCTTGTGGGCTTTTATGGCTGTCACATCCCAGTTCTGCCGCCACCTGTGTGAGTCACACAGCTTTTGGTGCTGATGCCAGGCTGCATTTGGGTGGAATAGTGGTTCTCGGCCCTGGTTATTTATTGGAACCACTTGGGAACTCTAAAAAGAGCTTGCTGCCTGCCTAGCCCTGGGGCAGCTGGAGCTGAGCTCCCTGTGCTGAGGGCCAGCTTGTTAAGCACCCCAGGCCTCTCATAGGGGACCTCTGTGGACATCTGAGAGCTACTCAGATGAGAGCTACCAGCTCAGCTGGTTGGTCCAGCAGGCAAGGGTGGGTTCCTTCCGTCCCCATGAGGCCCACGCTGTGAACAGCAGGCTGGAAAGAGACAGGACAGCAGCTCAGCACCTCTGCTTGGGACGTGGGTGACGTTCCCCATTTCTGCTATGTCGGTTCCTAGTTCTCCCATCCTGCGGAGAACTCTGTGTACCTTCCTCCCAGATAAATGCCATATTGTGGCAATACGTGGGACACCACAGAAGGCTTGGAAAGTTCCTAGGGAGAAGCCGTGAGCTCAGACTGTGCCAACTGGCAGTCGAGCGTGGCTGATAAAGAACAGAGGGAAACTGGTGGGGAAGCCACCTGCCCCCGTTCCCCGGGAGCAGCTGTGGAGGAGGGTGGACGCCTCCCTCTCGACGCAGATGTCTGGCTGTAGACGAGTTCTGTCTACAACCAGGTCTATTGTCCCTGCGGTGGCAATTGGGATGTTGGGGTGTCAGAGTCCTCAGATGGCTCAGGGTGGGGTCTGGGTGGGAGAGAGCCAGGGCCTCCAGCTGCCTCCTGCCAGCTCTGTGGCCCCCTGGGCTGCCCCTGGGGGCTGCTGGGCTCCATGCAGGTGGCCACACACAGTGTCCTCCCTCAGGACACCATGAGGTCGGCTGGTGCATCTGTGTTCTGCACAGATCAAGCACATGCCTCAGATCCGTGTCTGGGCTCACAGGGTTAGGTGCCTTGGAGGGAAGGGCTCTGTCGGGCATCAGGCAACAGGGAAGGCTGGTGGTGGCTTGGGAGTGTGCGTTCAGGCAGCTGGTTCTGAGGGCTTCAGCGCACCTGCACTGCGTGTGCAGAGGGGCTTCTTTCCCCTCCCTCACCCAGGGGCCCAGTGGGCAGAACCTGCCAACAGGGAGGGAGGCAGAGCATTGTGTCCTCCGCTCAGCCCAGCCCCTGTGTCCCCTCCACAGGGTCACAGTAAATCAATCCAGTGTCTGACGGTGCACAGAAACGGTGGCAAGTGCTACATCTACTCTGGGAGCCATGACGGACACATCAATATCCTTTGATGCACAGAGCTGGCTCCAGAGCTGCTGGCAGGAGAGGGGACTTTCCTGTTCCCACAGTGCCAGAGGCCAGGCCAGCCAGGTGGCTCTAGCCACAGCTGCATTCCCCTGACCTGTGTGGCCCACGGTGTGTCATATGTCCACCCATGGGGCCCGCAGCTCCAGGCCTCTGGCTGTGTAGCCCCAAGTGTGTGGCTTCACCTGTCTGAACTTGGGCTGCTTCCTTCCTTGTAAGTGACATTGGTTCTTTGAATTCAGAAGGACTTGAACACCCTTTAGTAGAGTTCCCTTGCTTTAAAAATGGGAAAACTGCAACCATTCCCAACATCACCCAGCTTGTCATCATCAGAGCTGGGGTTGGAGGTCCTGGGATGAGGTTCCCTGGAGATGGTGTGCCCCAGCCAGCCCCTCTCTAGGTTTCTATAAGGGAGGCCTCTGGTTTCTCTCTAATACGAGTGTTTCTGCTGTGTCTACTGCAGGGCACATAAAGAGTGAAGTAGGAGAGGGCTTCTGCCTGCTAGAGGCTGTCACAGTTGGCGGGAGAAAAGGCCCCAGGATTTGCTGACTGGAGCTGAGCGGTCTCCACACACGCTGTCATCTCCTCTAGGACCCTGAGGTCTGCTCCTGACTGGGTCCTGGTGTAGTGAACATGGCTCTAGACAGCTCCTTCCCAGGGGTGTGTCCACAGGGGAACACACTGCTAGCTCCCCAGAGGGGACAGAAACCTGCATTTGAAATGACAGGCTATCCCTGAGTCACACTGTATACCTGAGCACCTGGGCTCGGTGTCCACAGACCTCCCTGAGGGTGCAGCTGCCCGGGATTGTGGCTGCAGGACACACGGCGGGCGCAGCAGCGTCCTGCCCATGGCCTTGTGCTGGGTAGCAGGTTACAGAAAAGCCGAAGGGAGTGCCGACTCAGTCACACCAGGTCCCAGTGGGAAGGGACTCCTCCCAGGCCATGTGCTCGGAGGACAGTGCTCACCATTGCAGGTCAGTTGGCCGTGGGCGCTGGTGACTTAGCCGTGTGTGATGCTGTTACAGGAGACCTAGTTTGATTGTTTCCGATTTGGCACGTGGAGTTTAAAGTGGCCTGTGGACGCAGTGGGGCCATCCTGCTGGATTAACTGCTTATCTGAAATTCCAGACATGGACATCCTGGAGCAGCCCCCTGAGGGCCAGTGTCCCCTCACTTGGCTGGGATTTCTGGGCTGCCGGGGACTAGGGCTGGGCTGGCCGCCTCCGGGGGCAGAAACCACAGTCCTGGAGGCCGGGCTTTTTCTTAACCGTCACCCCACATTACTGGGATTCAGAGACAGGGGAAAATGACTCCTTTGCTGGGAAAGGCCACACGAATCAGGTGTCCAGAATGACTGTGGACGAGTCTGGGCAGCTGGTCAGCTGCAGCATGGATGACACCGTGCGGTACACCAACCTCATGCTGCGTGACTACAGGTAAGAGCTGAACCGCAGACCCCGCAGAGGCCTGTTGCCGGCAGCAGCGACTGTGCTGGTCACGTCTGAGCTGCTCATCATATTTCTTTCCCTGAGCATTATTCACCTTTTGTCAGGCCCTGAGCCAAGTGCTGAGCTGCAGACTCCAGGTGACCTGGGTCATGCTTTGGCCCACCCAGATGACCAGGTGTAGACTCTACTGGGAGTAGGGGACAGCCCCGTCCTTCAGGTACAGGGTCGCCTGCCTCAGAGCGTTGGAAGGTCAAAGCGGGCCAGGAAAGGCGCCTGGCACAGGGCAGGTGCTTGGAACGAGGGTGCATCCTCCTGCTGTCCAGGGGTGAAGCAGGCTCATGGCTGATCAGCAGTCACTGGAGCTAGGAGAACAGCTGTTCTGGGTATAGGGGATAGGGGGACAGAGAGGTGTGTGTTCCTGGTCTCTGAGAGGTTTTTACTCGCCACTGTCCCCAGGATGGCCACTCATGTGTAGATGCCATCAGGACCTGTTGTCCTGCCTAGGGCAGGTCTTTGGGAGACCCAGGCCCCAGGGTATGTCGTCCTTGGAGGATCACGTAGGCTGACACCCATTGCGACAGACATGGCCCCCCTTGCCCGACTGCCCCCGCCTCTTGAGAGTCAGTTGAGCCTCCCAGGAAGTTGCAGAGGACCCAGGAGTCTGGGCCCTAGTCCTCTTTCTACTGTCCGTGGCCATCCTGCTAACGTGTCCCTATGAAGGTCTTCCCTGACCACACCAGCTATGCCCTTATACACCCAGCTCCGAGGGAGACTTGGGGACTCCAAGGTTGGCCCAGTTATATAGACATTTCCTTGACTTACAATTTTCAAGAAGGTTCTGTGCATGTACTGATTTTACTAGAATGAGTTTTGATAGCATTAGGCAAGGCAAAAGATAACACATGATTTTTACTGGTTAAAGGTAATAAACTCTTAGGCGGCGCCTGTGGCTCAAAGGAGTAGGGCGCCAGCCCCATATGCTGCAGGTGGTGGGTTCAAACCCAGCCCTGGCCAAAAATTGCAAAAAAAAAAAAAAAAAAAGGTAATAAATTCTTAAAAAGTCAGCCCTTCCTTCCTAGCTGGGCGCGGTGGCTCACCCCTATAATGCTGCCACTCCAGGAGGCTGAGGTGGGTGGATCGCTTGGGCTCAGGAGTTGGAGACCAGCCTGACCAAGAGTAAGATCTCATCTCTAAAAAACAGCTGGGTGTTGTGGCAGGCACGTATAGTCCCAACTATTTGGGAGGCTGAGGCAAGAAGATCACTTGACCCCAAGAGTTGCTGTGAGCTGCAACCCCACAGCACCCTACCAGGGGCAAGAAAGTGAGACTCTATCTTTAAAAAAAAATCAGCCCCCTGCAGAGGGGAGCAGAACTCAATTCTTGTGTGCCCAGGAAACTGTCTTTAGCCGACATATGTAGGTGCAGAAGCCACACAGGGCAGAACGCTGGGGGTGGGTGTGTGTCACAGATGCACAGGACGGAAGCTGATCCCTTCACCACCTCTCCCCATGCTCTCCCACGCCCAGCCCCCACCACCGCTCTCCCCCATACATCAGCCAGTTCCTCCTTCAGCGTAGTTACAGTAGAATTCCCTCCTCAATTGCTGAACTGCCGTGGTTTTGCAGTGAGCTGCTAATAACGCTGAAGTGATGTGTTCCCCCTTCTCTCCAACAGTGGACAAGGAGTTGTGAAATTGGACGTTCAGCCGAAGTGTGTTGCTGTCGGCCCTGGGGGCTACGCTGTAGTTGTGTGCATTGGGCAGGTTAGTTTGAAACTGGACACCTGGGCGGCACCCATGGTTCAGCGAGTAGGGCGCTGGCCCCATATACCGAAGGTGGCGGGTTCAAACCCAGCCTTGGCCGAACTGCAAAACAAAAAAATAGCCGGGTGTTGTGGCGGGCGCCTGTAGTCCCAGCTACTCGGGAGGCTGAGGCAAGAGAATTGCCCAAGACCAGGAGTTGGAGGTTGCTGTGAGCTGTGATGCAACAGCACTCTACCGAGGGCAGTAAAGTAAGACTCTGTCTCTACAAAAAAAAAAAGAAAGAAAAAAAAGAAACTGGACACCTTTGTGCAATCAGATGGAGTCTGTGGCTGCACACTGCCTGGTTTCTGAACCCCACTCACGTGATTGGCAGCTGCTCCAGCCACCCTCTGTGCAGAGCACGTGCTTGTGCCGCGCCGCATGGTTCCTCCCACTGCACAGAGGAGGAGGTGGCACAGACAGATGAGTTCTGGACCAGGGTTTGGATTTGTCTGAGCAGCAGACCTCGCTGTGTGCCCATTGACCCTAGAGCTGCAAGAGACTGAACTTAAGTGGGTCTGTCTTGGCTTATGCTCAGGCCCCAGCCCTGCTGGACTCGAGCGTGTGACTTGAGGCATGGACCTCACCGTCTCCAGCAGGCTCACACTGTCTTCATTTCCTCACAGAGGAGGCTGCGCTCAGAGCAGTCTGCTGGGGTTCCCGGAGCATTCCCACACAGGGTGCTACCCGGGCCACATAGGGGTGTAGTTTTTCTGACTTTGTAGCCTGAGTTCTCATCCACACAGGGAGGTCACCTGTACACCTTTCCTTTTGGAATTTCTGGAGCAAAGCACTCAACTGAGATCTAAGCCCGACCCACTTTTTAGAGAACTCTGCTCTGTGGCAAACATCTGTCAGTGGACCTGGGCATCCCAGCATGTCAGTTGGGGAAGGCAGGTGCACCTCAGTCCCTGTCAGCACACATGACAAGCCCTGCTAAAGATAGATGCCATTCGGGATCCTCCTGCCCCTGCTCAGTCTGTGAACTTAACTGCCGTGTGTCCTAGATACCGAGAGCTCCCTGCCAAGCAGTTAACTGAGGACAGCCTGGCTGGCCAGAGGGGCACAAAGGGATGCACACAGAGGGCCTTGGGTGTGGGAGCGAGGCCAGGAACAATGTTCTGGAAGGCTGGCGGTGCTTCCTCCCCACACCGCTGGGCACCTCCAGCCTTGGTGTCTGCACCTCTCTACACTGTGGACCTCAAGCAGAATTCCATGTCTCGGGCCTAAAGTTGCTGTCAGGAGAAGTTGTCCCTTCCCAGAGGGTCACACCAGGACCCTCAGGTCGGGGCTCTGCTGGCACTGCCACTGGCAGGTGCAAGTGAGTCTCTGGCCCTGCTGCATTGTGCCAGGGGACCCCCGACTGAGCTTGTGTGTGCGTTTCCTGTGGTCTGCCCTTGCTCACCTGGCCCTCTGGGGGGCATCTGTGGCCCCTACTCCTCGTGAGGGTGTTCTGCAAAGTTCCCTGTTAACCAGGGCCATGGAGTGCTGAGTGACGCCCAGGATTGCAAGGCTCCCTTTTACCCAGGGCCATGGAGTGCTGAGCGGGGCTGGGATTTTAGATGAGGCTGTGGAGGAGAAGCAGCTTTGGCCCCAGGCAGCAGGCATCTGTCTCCCGGCCACTCCCCATCCCCAGGGTTGGTCAGCTTGGGTGGGGAGCAAGGTGCCTACTGGATGAGGCAGTCCCAGCCCCACGCTCTCACTATCACCTGGGTGCCTGCACTGTCCCCAGGCTGTCACATACACATTGATGACCAGGTTTTCTTTCTTGTGGCCTGAGAAGCCAGCGCCTGGCATGGGTCACATCATCATTACGTCCACTGTTGCTTGAGAGCCATTTCCCACTGTTCAGCAGAGTCTGTGCATCATGCTCATGGGGTGATGGGAGGAACTAAATGCAGTCACTTTCCTGGAAGTCAGTGCTGTCCCAGTGGCTGTGGTAATGACGTGATGATGAGGATGGTGAAAGCAGTGTTTATTGAGGTTCTGACTGTCCAGGACCTACACGTCACAGCTCTGCCCGGCTGGTGTAGCTCACAGGCCGAGGCAGAGCCTGGGGGTGGGGGTGGCTCAAAGCCCCACTGGCCTGTGGCAAGTTTGGGGCCATGCTGCTCTAACTGTCTGCCATGTGCCCACCTGCAGGTCGTCCTGCTGAAGGATCAGAAGAAGTGCTTTAGCATCGATAGCCCTGGCTATGAGCCGGAAGTTGTGGCGGTGCACCCTGGTGGAGAAACAGTGGCTGTTGGGGGCACGGTAAGGCCCTTTCCCTTCCCTATACCCTCTGCCCTTGTATGTGGCTATGATTTGGGAATGATCTCAGGTAGAGGAGCCCAGTGTGCAGCTCAGCTGCCTCCCACCACCCAGAGTGGGGCCTTGCCCTGGCTGGCTGACTGACTGGCCTCAGGCTCCCTGCCATGCGCTGAGGCCCGAGGCCAGCAGGGTGGGCCGCAGGCTCTTAGCAAGGGGCAGAGGTGTGCCAGCCTTCCTGTCCCATGGAGCACTGGGTCAAACGGGCTAGGAGTGAGCCCTGGCGAGGGTCCACACTGCAGTCTTTGTTGCCAAACCATTAGTGAGCATTTTCCTCGTGCCAACCACTGGCCGAACCAGGTGTGGTGGCCGAGGTACCGACAGTCTCAGGAGCCCAAGTGCCCCGCCCCAGTAGTGAGGTCGGGAGCACCAAGGAGGGTGCATCTTGCCCCAGGTCAGCCTTATCAGAGAGGGCGGCATATCAGGAAGGGAAGCGGAGGCGCAGTGGAGGAGAGGGGCGGGTTCTCTGCACCTTCAGGGTGCAGTGCTCTTCCTGCAGCTGTCCTTGAGTTCTGTCTCTCGTGTCATCCACTGTGGATTCCCACGCCCTGTGATAGGCAGGGCCCCTGTGTGCAGAGCGGTGCCCTCTGCCAGGCTGAGTCCTGAGGGCTTCACAGGGGACTCGCTTCCTCCTCCCTTTCTTGCTGGGAGCCGAGCTCTCCCGCAGACACAGCAGTGCCCACCTCTGTTGGAGGTCCATCTGCCGTGTCCACAGAGAGCCGGGCCTGGCAGCCAGCCCACCCAGGCACAGTGGCAGCTCCCTCCACCAGCCTGGGGACTTTGGGAGGCCAGCTGTGCTGCAAGGTGCCGACGGCCTTTCTCACAGAGGTGCTCAGGGGCTTTCAGGGGTGCGTTCACAGGAAGGGTTGTGCCAGTGCCAGGCACCTGGGAGGTGCATCTGCTCTGGGTGCCCACCAAGCAGGACCCTCCTGTCTTGCTCCCCTGTGGTAGGCTGCGGGTAGAGGACACGGTGGGACAGCTGGGCAGTGCTCTGGACAGCCTCACCATGACCACACCTGAGGCTCATGGGTGCAGCTGCAGCCTGTCCACACTGGGGCCGGCTGCCAGGCCACTTCCGCCTCCCAGAGCGTAGCTCCCGTACAGCTTCATCCGGGGTGGGAGGTTCCTCCTGAGATGGGGAGAAGGGGCCTGTCAGCCCTTCAGCTGCAGCTGGTATTTGTGCTCATCATTGCTGGTGTCACCGTCCTCAGTGGTCTTAGGACAAGCGGCTCTGTAATCTCTCACCACACATGCGTTCTCTGCCGTGACTTAGGCGGCCACAGCGTCTCGTGTCCTGTGGCTGCACTCTCAGTCCTGGCCCCTCCCCAGGAGGATCTCCTCCCTCAGGTCAGCAGTGCCACCACCGCCTGTTCCGCTTGGTACTGCCCCCAGGCTGTGTGGGCTGTGTTCTTGGGTGGACAGAGCCTCTGTGGCCTGCCAGCAGCCCTGGGGACTTCTGGGCCTGTCACCTCTCTCTGACCTCGCTAGCCTGGCCCAGCCGCCTCCCCAGCCTCCCTGTGGTGTGTTCATCTTCTTGCAGAGGGACATAGCCGGGTGCTGGGTGGGGTGACGGCTGCTCTGCAGCTGGTCCTTTCCCCCCCTGCAGCACCACATTGCCAGGTCTTCCCTGTTAGACCTCAAATCTTTTTCCCCTAAAGAGAAATTGCCCAGCTCGCAGCTTGAGGCATCAACAGCTCCCACTTTTCCCAGCTGTCTTCCAGCCCCTGCCCTGTGCAGTGCCCGGGCCGTACATATCGGGCTTTGTTTACTTTGTTTAATGGTAAGGAGCATTCCGGGCCAGTGGTGTCCCGCAGCTTATTCACCTGATGTCAACATTTGGTGGCTGCTTTCCTGTGGTTTCCTCTGCACACTCAGCGTTGCCTGGGCCATCTGTGAACACAGCTGTCTTTCCTGTGGAGTGCTTTCCTGGTGGGATAGGCAGTTTCCCCCATGTAGGACCACGGGGCCCCAACTCCTATACCATGAGGGCAGTAAGAGGTCCAGGAAATGATGTGTCTTGTCCATGCATGTGACCTCAAAGGACTCTTCAGAGACCTTGCATGTCTGTGAACGTCCCTAGATGTCAGTAGAGCCCGGCCCCGGCTGGAATTCCACTGTTGTCCTGCTGTTGCAGTGAGGGCAGGAGACCTCACTGGTGTTTGGGGGACACTTGGGCCTAGCTCCTTAGGAGGGCAGGTTGGTCTTCAGTGGATTTGCCTTCTGGGAAGCCCAGGGCTGTCTCAGGAGGGTTGCAGAGACTAGCCATGGTCTGGTGGTGAAGAGGATCTGGAACAGCAAAGGGGAGGCCACTGTGTCCCTGTAGGAGCTTGGCAGACAGTGGCTGCCCACCTGGCTTTGTCTAGCCTGTCTGCTGCTCCCCCAGCCACTGCTGGGAGCTCTTGGGGCCAGGGTTGGGCAAGACTGCATTGGTGAGGGCTGAGTGGAGTCTGGCGATCTTCGTGGGAACAAAAGACTCCCCCGCCCCCAGGGCTGATGGGGATGGCTATGGGTAAGGAGCCAGTGTGCCCTGTCCAGGGCAGCAGCTCAAGGCAGGCAGGTGGATGGGTTCTCCCTGACAAGCTGGGCCATGTGGAGCCCTGCCTGGTGCTAAGGTGGGCGAGGGTGGCTTGAGGCAGGTAGACAGAGCCCTCGCTGGAGAGCTGTGTGTGTGCAGGTGTTTGCTCTAAGTTTGGCCCGTAAACACCTATGCTGGAACTTCTGGGGCCATTTGTGAAAAGTCCAGGCCTTGAGCACCCAGACTTGCAGAGTCAGAATTGAGGGAGACCTAGTGTGGGATTTTAGCAGCTTTCCAGGTGGTCGTGCCCTCAGTGGTAGGAGAGCTGTGAGATCTGTGGGAGGGAGGAGCTATCACTGGCCTCTAGGGGCCCAGGGCAGGGCAGGGCTGTGAAAGGGCAACAGGAAGGGAAAAAGGCACCTTCTCTCAATAGGACCCTGACTCCCCCCTTCAAATGTGGGGAGGGGAGGGGAGCACGGTGAGGCACGTGGCTTGGGAGAGCCTGACCTGCCTGCTGTCCCTGCATGTAGGACGGCAACGTCCGGCTGTACAGCATCCTGGGCACCACGCTGAAGGATGAGAACAAGACCCTGGAGGCCAAGGGCCCCGTGACAGATGTGGCCTACTCCCACGATGGCGCCTTCCTCGCTGTGTGCGATGCCAGCAAGGTGGTCACGGTGTTCAGCGTTGCAGATGGCTACTCGGTGAGCAGGCGGTCGGAGGTTCTCCGTGCTCGGTGGCCTTGGGGAGCTGCCCCTTTCTGACGGTTGTTTGCTTGTGTCTGAGCAGCAGGCGCCTCGTGGGATCGAGGAGCCAGTGAGCGCATCAGGGCCCCCGGCACAGAGCTGGCACCTGGTGCAGGGTGGCTCTGGCCCACACCTCACCTGCTCCTCTCTGTTTCCACCCAAAACTAGGAAAACAATGTTTTTTATGGACACCACGCGAAAATCGTCTGCCTCGCCTGGTCACCAGACAATGAACACTTTGCCTCTGGTGGCATGGACATGATGGTGTACGTCTGGACCCTGAGCGACCCGGAAACCAGAGTCAAGATCCAAGGTGACTCCTGCCACCAGGCCCTGGCAGGGAATAGTCATGGGCCAGGGCTCTGCCAGTCATCCTCTGTCTGCTGTCCCCAGGGCCAGTGTCACTAGAGAGGTGACTTGGTCGGGCAGGGCCGTGCCCGGGGGCCTCAGGCTGCCCTGTCTTCCCCGTGGGGGCACCTGGGTGCTCTGCACAGGACCTTCACTGAGCTGTGTGGAGGGCTGCACTCTGGACAGCTCTCCCTCCCCAACCCCGCCTCAGTCCCAGCCCAGGACCAGGTTCTCTCAGCCCCTGAGATGGTGGTGTCCAAAAGAGGATGGGGAGCCACACGGAAAGGTTAAGCTTTCCTGGTTGCCACATTTAGAAAGGAAGCAGGTGAAGTTATTCTCAGCAGTGTATTTTACTTAACGTGTTTTTCCTCCCTGTGGGTGGCACGGCCCTGACTGCCACGCCCTCCTGTCCCACTCCATGTGTGCTCTTGTCCCCTGGTCTCTTTTCTATACATTGGCAGCCTCTTGTATTAAACATAAGTCTGAGCCCACTCCCAGAGCCTGTCCCCCAGCTGCAGGCCAAGGGGCCACTGGGCTGTGTCCTCAGTGTCCTAGGCAGGTGAGCAGAGAGCAGGCAAGGACAGAGAAGCCATAAAGCAGATGTCACCGGCCATTCTGGTCTGTAAGGAAATAGACATCCTTCAGTGAGAATCATACAAGTTCATGAATGAAGTGGATCAAAGAAAAATTACGGCAAGAGCCAGTCGGGTAGAGTTGTGGGGGTCAGGGTCTGTTCCCTGTGCTCACAGGTTTGCAAACACAAGCTGATCTCAATAGTAGGTGCTGCTGTGTCAGGGCTGAGGCTTCCCCTGTCCGGTAAGGGGGGCACACCTACAGGCTGGAGGCCAGCTAGGCTGGGGGAGCAGAGAACTGGTAGAAATCCCCCCTTGTCGAGTGGGGAGCCTCCACTCCCTGGGCTTGTTGGGAGTCCTCAGCTGGCCGCAGAGGGGACTTTGGACGCAGGCAGCCCCTGCATCTGGAATCTGGTCCCCTTGCACAGGCCAGACAAGTCCCCCAGCCCTGTGCTTTTCAACCTTCCCTTCTGCATATTATTACTTGGATATGTAAAAAGACAGACTTTTTTCAACTGCTTGGGGGAGGGGACGTGGTGGTTCAGGGCTTGGAGAGAGAGGGAACGACTGGGTTGCTGTGCTCATTCTCCCGTGCCTCATAGCAGAGTTACCAGCAGCCTGGCATCAGCAGTGCTAAGGCCAGGGGCCCCTGCTCCCATGGAGCTTTCGTCCCAGGCTCCTGGAATGAGGAAAGGGGACCTGATTAACAATGATTGTCGGGGTTTGGGGGAACCTTTTCGATGATTTGAGTGCAGGTTGTTTCATCTTCCTAGTCCAGATGTGCTTAGAACTGGAGAAGTTTGGATTTCCTTACTCGCGCCCTTTCTTTCCAGATGCACACCGGCTACACCACGTCAGCAGCCTGGCATGGCTGGACGAGCACACGCTGGTCACGACCTCCCACGACGCCTCTGTCAAGGAGTGGACTGTCACCTACTGAGCAGCCCACCCCGGACAGACCGAATCAGGGACTAGAGTTTAACTGCAGCGGAACACATCATTTCTCTCTTTCTGTAATGCGTCCCCTGCCCCCGCCCCACCGCAGGAGGGAGGAGGGCCTTAGCCATGACTCACCTCTCTCCAGGATGTCCATGTTTGTACACGGCCTTCTGAAAGCTTTAGACAGTAACAGTTTGCACATGAAAAATAAAGTGAGCACTTAAACAACGTGAGGAACGTAACTAAAACCCACAGCCCAACCAAGCCTTGAGAACGCAGAACATTCCAGAGGCAGCAGCCTCAAAAGCACACAGAGCCCCCCAAACCTGCAGCTCTTGCTTTCTGTCAAGGGAGGTTGTACAGGTGAGCAACCCAGGGCCCCTCTTCCTCCTTGCAGAACATCTCTGCACACGTGAGAAGAGGGCTCGTTGCAGGTCAGTGAAGCTGGAATTCTGTGTAGAGCAGGTGTCTGTCCCCTGTGGCGGGTGTGGGTCTCCACGTGGCGGCCTCCAGGGAGCTGCCTGGAGCAGGTGGAGACACAGAACCCTTGGTTGTGTTTCATTGTCAGATTTTGTGCTTGATTTTACAAATAGAGTTGTGGGATTTTTATAAATGTACTTTACTGTTGCCTGTCTGTTTACAAGCTAGTGCGGCCCTGGCACTGTGTCTGGGCTTCGAGAGCCCTTGTTTGCCAGACCAAGGTGTCCGGTCACCCTTTTCACCATCAGGCTTTGATGTTTTCTTGTCTTTCTCTCTCTCTGCTCCCAAGAGCAAAGATTAATTTAAGGGCAAAGACGAAGTCACTGTAAACTAATCTGTTACTGTTTTTACCTTCCTTTTCTTTTTCAGTGCAGAAATTAAAAGCATAAAGCACCGTGATTTGGAGTGTTTTTGCGTGTGTCGGAATCACTGGTAAATGTTGGCTGAGAACAATCCCTCCCCCTTGCACTTGTGAAAACACTTGGAGCGCTTTAAGAGATTAGACTGAGATAATTAAATATCTTTTCTCTTCGTTGTGGATCACTGACTGTGTGTGATGGGGGCATGTCGGGAGGTGGGAGCCCTCTGCACAGGACCCTTGTGGTTTCAGGCGTCTCTCCAGCCTGCAGCCTCAGAGGGGAAATATTGAGGAATCTGGATCTCATGGTGCGCCCCATGGTGGGAGGAAGGTCCCCAGATAGAAGAGGATGGGACTCCCAGCTCCTACTCCGTTCCTACCACCACATCACTGTGGGACCTGGGCTGCATCCCTGCCTTCTCTGTGCCTGAGTTTCTTCATTTGTAAAATGAAAAGTTTAAGTCAGGTGATGTGGAGGCCCCATCTAATGCTCACACTGTTGGGAGTCTGTGACCTTTCTAATATTGCCTGCAGGTGTGGAATAGCGTTGTTTCGATGTTGAAAACTAAATTCCCAAGCATCCAAGTTAATTGCAAAGTGAAAGGGGCTGTTCTTGGGTAGAAAAACATATAAAATTGTCTCTAACTTTGCAACCCCTTTAATAAAAAACCTTCCCCTTCTAAATGTCTTTATGTTCCTTCTACAGTTCATGTCTACAGAGGAGCTACGAAAGTCAGAAAAATAGAATTAAATGTTAGTCTATAATATCTAAACACAACCCAGAAGTGTACCTTGTTCCTGTGTGGGTTTGGGTTTGGGACAGGCTGTTCCACATTAATGTTCAGTCAATGGGACTGAAGAAACCGGTAACTTAAGTTGAAAAGTCAATTCTATTGTTTACCTTGTCCTTATAATAGACTCAACTAAAAGTATATCAAAGTTTTGAGTTTTTAACAAAGGAACCAAAGAGTACAAGAAACTAAGGAATAATTTAGTCACACAAACATGAGTGTTTCTAAGAGTAACCAAAAAGAAGGAAAGTTTTACATTTAGTGATATATTTTAACATCTGCATTAAAGTTATGGGTAAGAGCCACTAGTCACAATTTTTTATTTTTATTTTTTTGAGACAGTCTGTGTCGCCCCTGGTAAGAGTGCCCTGGTGTCACAACTCATAGCAACCTCAAACTCTTGGGCTCAAGTGATGCTCTTGCCTCAGCCTCCCGAGTAGCTGGGACTACAGGTTCCCGGCTATTAAGAGACAGGGTCTCACTCTGGCTAGTCACAAATTTAAAAACAGGACAAATAGCACCAAAAGTTCCTCCTTGTACTAGATCAAAGAATACGTAAGTAGGTTTGATACTTTGCATAATTTTTCTTTAAACATATTTTTTCATGGAAATTACATGCCTATACACAAGGAAGTTTTCAAAATACATGATTAAAAACCAGCAATAATGTATCTAGAGTGGTCCCATTTATGAAAAAAGGCAGCAGGCTCAGAATTTAAAAGCAAAGCTTTGAGAGGTTTAGGAAATCCATGATAAGGGGGGAGGTTCCTGTACACTGAACGAAATTAGAGGCTTTTTAAAAAAGAGCTGTACCTGGGGATCCCCACCCATTCCAGGGAGAGCTTTGCACTCCCAAAGATTAAAAGAAAACCATGGGGAGGAAAGAAGGAAACCGGTCCTCTGTTCAAGCCAGCAGTTTGCCGGTGGTGTGTGGTGACAACCCTAAGCACCGAGGCAGCCACTTTGGGAAAGGGAGAAGCTGCCTTTGGAGGAGTGAGACACCAGTGCCTACCCTCCCCACCCCGTTCAAGGAAGGGGCGATTTCTCCGTGCACACCAACTGCCTTTTGCAGACCAGCTTTTGCTACCTGGGGCAGTTGTAAGGATTCCAAGAACTTGTTGGGCTCTACGGGAGCCATGCATTGGTCTGAAATCAATTAGCAGCATCTGGCAAGAATTGCCACTTTTGGAAGAGAGGGTGGCAGGCCCCATCTATCGTGCCCACTGACAGCTTAGGACAGGGCAGACAGCTGTGCTCGCCCTGGAGGAGGCAATGTGTGGCAGGAGAGCCAGACCAAGTCAGGGGGCTTGAGTTCCCTTTCCAGCTCTGACACCTTGACCTCTCTGTTGGCAAGTTGAAGCTCAGCTGGAAGACTGTTAGCTCCTGTGGGCTTCTCTGGGAATATGTGACAAAAGGCAATTCCATTAGAACACCTTTTAAAAATCAGATGACAAGGCTCGGCGCCTGTGGCTCAACAGGCAAAGGGGCCAGTCACGCACACCTGAGCTGGCGGGTTCGAATCCAGCCCGGGCCCGCCAAACAACGACGGCTGAAACCAAAAAATGGCCGGGCGTTGTGGGGGGCGCCTGTAGTCCCAGCTACTTGGGAGGCGGAGGCAGGAGACTCGCTTGAGCCCAGGAA